>CAMOHE010030967.1:0-25170 GCA_946598075.1 Artocarpus hirsutus
GAATCAAAGATCAATGGCGGTGTACTTCTCCTTAAGCAATTTATGGTCGCCGTCCAGACGAGTTGAAATTGAGGATTGGTGCTCCCATCTTGCATCTCCAGCCATTGGAGCAACGGAGAGGAGGATATCTGAAGGGAAACAAATAGAAAAACTAGCTTGTTGAACCAGAAGCATGAAATGTAAATTACATCTAGGACTTAAATTTTAGAAATGGAACTCCTCTAAACTTTCCAGCCAAAAAGAAAAGAAAAGAAGAGAATATATTGTCACGTTGGTATGTATGCCTAAATCATATGGGGACATACAAACCTCAACGAATGAAAGAATTTCTTGCTTCAAGTGAAGGCAACTGATGCACTGTGCCCATACAGAATAAAACCTGAAAATTCCACACCAGAGGGGAGACGAACTGATGAAATTAAAACTGTAATAGTACAAAATGAGGGGTAAGAAATGGCTAACCTGACTTACCTTGTGGTCAAAACAAGAAGCTGGTCTTTTCCTGCTTTTGTCTGCGGGAACCTCATAAATCTGTAAAATGCCATACAAAACATAATATGTGATTGTTGTTGTTTTTAATGGAAACATGATAAGTGACAATTGAAAGAGACAAGACGTGTACAGAACAATATCATCCCCTTGCTTACATTAAAAGAACTACCAACCTTTTTCTTTAAATGAAAACTTTAAGATAAAGACTATATTTGGGGCAAGTCTTCAAACACATAAACCAAATTTATTTCGAACATATTCAGTATCATAAGGGTGGTCAGCCTCCCTCGTCCCAAAGTGAGGAGAAAATTACAGACTTATGGTTACAATCACGTGCTAAAAGCCTCTTTTCATCAATATTTTAGCTGATGTCTAAAATGAAACAAGGGAAAATGAAATTCATCATGCTAGTTCTTGTCAACACTCGAGACTGGAAGCGCCGATAGGACTTTTAAGAAGATAAACTACTTTGCTAGAGTATATATTCCCACTAATCAACTTATCAGCCCAACAGAATATCTGATAAAATTGAAGCATATATTAGGCAGTGGTAAATCTACAGAGATTACAGAATTGGAGCAGCAATATCCGCACCTACCTCATAGCCAATGTCAAGTAAATGTTCATGCCAGACGATATCTTGACCTCGCTGGTATTACTCGTACGATTCTCATCTAGTCTAAATTCTGACGATTTGGACTTTTCCAGGACACAAATCACATCGCCACCATAAAAGGAAATGCTATCGAAATGTAGATCTTTACGGGTTGACTCAATCTCATTGGTAGACTCAAACATGCTTGTGTACTTTTTAAGCCACCCATCTAACATATTACATAGATATTCCGAAATCTTATTTGTTGTGAAACACTCAAAGGTACAAAGAGAGCCATAAAGTGACTTCCACGATTCAGTAACTTGTTCCAACTCAAGCTTTCCCTGCAGTGGAACGTGAGAATCTTCCATGGAGACACTAATCTTTTCTGTTATGAAATCTTTCTGGTGCAAATGGCATACGGTGACTAGGTAGCATAAGAAATCGCCTGTGGCAATGCAAGCGCTTCTGTGATCTGTTTTAAATAATAAAATATTCCTCACATCACCTATGCAATCTTTCAGACCTTTTGCTATAACTGGCCACATCCTTAAACAGCTTGGCACGTGTGTATACACAATAATCCAACAGTGATGATGAAATTTTCCGGGGGATCATAAGATGATAACATAATCTTAAAATACTTTTCCATTGCGTTAAATTGCATCTCAAGACGTTCCGGCAGCGGCACGAGAAGAAGCTCCTGGGGATTGTGGACTACTTTGGGTGGTGCACATGGGATGCCTTTTATCAAGAAATGACACAAGAGGATGTTGGAGCTTATGTGTCTCTACATGATTCGTTGCACGTTGACCTGGACAGATTCTTTCTCATTTTAGGACTGTAGCTTAGTTTGAGTTTGAGTCAATTTGGTCTTATTGAGTTTGACTCTAGCTATGAGTATTATTGGTATAAATAGACGTTTGTGTATTATTGAGAGTATTCATCAAAGAATATTATTTGAATAGTCCTGCTACGAGTTAGAGATAAAGTGTCTAGAAAGAAAGAAATTGTTGGGAAAATTCTTTGAGGCTTTGTACCCAAAAAAAGGGTGTGTTTATTTTCTGAGAAATTGTGAGAAACTGACTCACACATCTATGAGTGCTGAGAGCCTAAGATTCTTTCTCTGAGGTGTAATTAGAACGTTATATTGGATTGGACTAGAGGCTTATAACCTTTATCTTGGATGTAGGATTGTTTGCAATCCGAACTAAGAAAATTCGTGTCTCTGTTCCATTCTTGTTTATGTTTTCTTTTCTTTTAATTTTCTACTAGTTTGTTTCTGGTGGTCTTGTTCTTGGATTTTGTAAGGTTGCTTTTGGTATAAATCCTAACAAATTAGTATCAGAGCTTGGTTCTATTGATCAATTTTCTTGATCTAAGGCAACAAAACTACATCAACCTTTGCAAGAATTTGGAACAGATTAAGAATGACGACCCTGATGACCCTAAAGTTTGACATTGAAAAATTCAATGACAAAAGTGATTTTAATCTTTAGAGAGAAAAGTGATGGCTTATCTTGGAAATTTTAGTCTTGATGAGGAGCTTAAGGGAGAACTAAATATGTCTACCTCTCTTGAAGCAAAAGAGAAATAAGAAATTCTTAAGAAGGCTTAGAACGCAATTATCCTAAGTTTAAGTGATCAAATTTTGAGAAAAGTGGTTAAAGAAAAAACAGCTGCTACGATGTGGGAAAAATTAGTGCAATTATATATGACTAAAGCTCTTCCCAACCGAATCTAGACTAAAGCTCTTCCCAACCAAATCTATCTCAAAAAAAGTTCTATAGTTTTCAAATGGATGATTCTAAATCCATAGAAGAAAACATCAATAACTTCACCAAATTGGTCGCTGATCTTGAAAGTTTGCGAGTCAAGATTGACGATGAAGACCAAGAGATTTTCTTGCTGAATTCTCTCCTTAAGCAATATGATTAACTTCGCGACACATTGAAGTATGGTAAGGAGGCCTTAACTGTTGATGAAGTTCAAAGTTCAGTCTTCTTAAAGGAATTGGATTTGAAAGCAAATGGGAAACAGTCAAAATCTAATCGATAGGGCCTTAATATTCGGAGAACATTAGAAAAGAGAGGCTTTCAACCCAAGAATCGATCAAAGTCCATATCAAAATCAAGAGGAAGACAGACATGCTGGTACTGTCACAAGGAAGGACACCTCAGGCGAAATTGTCCCTCAAGAAAGTAGGATTTTGGAAAGCCAGAAAATTTCAACAACAAAGATTTTGCTAATTTGTCTAATGGCTATGACAGTGGAGATGTCTTAACAGTTTCAAGTAATAATCCGAGGA
This sequence comes from Artocarpus hirsutus, assembly GCA_946598075.1. Lineage (NCBI taxonomy): Eukaryota > Viridiplantae > Streptophyta > Magnoliopsida > Rosales > Moraceae > Artocarpus > Artocarpus hirsutus. The sequence continues at coordinate 3,396 of CAMOHE010030967.1, forward strand.
ATGGGTGGATTATGGACTTCGGTTGTACTTTTCATATGACTCTAAAAAAAGATTGGCTTTTTCATTATAAAGAGATAGAAGGGGGCAAGGTCTTTATGGGGAATAATATTTCTTGTGAAGTAAAGGGTATTGGATCTATTAAAATCAAGATGTGGGACAGCTCAATTAAAACATTGAAGGAAGTAAGGTATATACTTAAGTTGAAGAGAAACCTCATTTCCTTGGAAAGGTTGGACTCATATGGATGTTAGTATAAGTCTCAAGGTGGATTTTTGAAGGTGCTAAAGAGTACAATGGTGGTCATGAAAGGTGTTCTAGAGAATGAGTTGTATGTGTTACAAGGATCTACAATGACAAGAGAGGCTGTTATTTCATCAAATAATGATAATCAAACAATCCTTTGGCATAAAAGACTAGGACACATGAGTAAGAAGGGTTTGCAAGAGTTATGTAAACAGGGTTTATTAGGTGTTAACAAACTTGATGATCTAGGGTTCTGTGAGAACTGTGTTATGGGAAAGTCTCATCGTTTGAAGTTTAATAAAGCACTGCATAGAACCAAGGCTACCCTAGACTATATACACTCTGACCTATGGGGATCACCATAGGTACCCTTATCTTTGTCTAAGTGCCAATATTTTATTTCTTTTATAGATGATTACTCTAGGAAAACTTGGATCTACTTCATTAAGACTAAGAATGAGGCATTTGAAAAATTCCTAGAATGGAAGTCCTTGATAGAAATTCAGGTTGGTAGAAAAATTAAAAGGCTCAGGACTGATAATGGTCTAGAGTTTTATAATGACGAGTTTGATAAATACCAGCTGAAAATGGTACTACAAAATAACGCACTTGTACATCTACCTCACAACAGAATGGTCTAGTCGAACGAATGAATAGAACAATTATGAACAAGGTTTGGTGCATGCTCTTATATTCTGGTATGCCAAAGTCATTTTGGTCAAAGGCTGCTGTCACTGCTTGCTACTTAATTAATAGGTCTTCTCATTCTGCATTAAAATTCAAAGTTCCAGAAGAAATATGGTCTGGTGTATGTCCTAAATATAATCATTTGAGGCCTTTTGAATGCATAGCATATGTTCACACTAATCAAGAAAAACTCAATCCTAGAGCCAAAAAGGCTGTTTTCTTAGGTTATCCTATTGGGCTAAAAGGATATAGAGTTTGCCTATTGGATGACAAAAAGTGTATAATAAGTAGAGATGTTATTTTCAACGAATCTGTCTTTGCAAAGACTAACATACAAGTTGAGATAGGCAACAGAGGGTCAGACACACAAGTCTCGAGTGACTCTAAATTCTTACATCTGGAAGTTGAAACAGTTGATACTTTTTCCCACCAAGCTAAGATTAACACTGAAGAAACTAAAGTACCCAATCAAGGTGGAGCCATCATCCAACCTAAAGAAGAATCTATACAAGGAGATACAAATATTGAAGATCCTGTAGGTGGTTATGGTGACTTGAGAAATTATGCCTTGTCAAGAGACTGAACCAGAAGAAATATCAAGCCTCTTGTCAGATTTGCTCAAGCTGACTTAATTGCTTATGCACTGTCTACTGCTGATTCTATAAAGTTGTTAGAACCAAGATCCTTTACAAAAGCAAGCAAAGTCCTAAATGGAAGAAATGGCACAAAGCTATGACTGAGGAAATGGACTCATTGAAGAACAATAACACTTGGGTTCTAGTTGATAAGCGTAGTGGTCAAAGAGTTATAGGCTGTAAGTGGGTGTTAAAGAAAAAACCTGGCATACCTGGAATTGAAGAGACCAGATTTAAAGCTAGGCTTGTGGCAAAGGGATTCTCACAAATTGAAGGTGTGGATTATTAAGAAGTGTTCTCTCCCGTAGTCAAGCACACTTCAATAAGAGTTCTTTTGGCAATTACAACAATAAAGGATCTAGAACTAAAATAAATGGATATTAAAACAGCTTTCTTACATGGAAACTTAGAAGAGAAAATTTTTATGAGGCAACCAAAAGGCTTTGAAATTGGAGATCCTAACACAAGAGTGTGCCTGTTGAAAAGATCCTTGTATGGACTCAAACAATCTCCGTAGACAATGGTATACGAGATTTGATGAGTTCATGTTAAAACACAAGTACAATAGAAGTAAATATGATAACTGTGGTTATTATGCTCAACTAGAAGATCATTCATTCAGTTATCTTCTAATATATGTGGATGACATGCTTATAGCATGTAAAGATAATACTGAGATTCAAAAGTTGAAGAATCCGCTAAATACTAAATTTGAGATGAAAGATCTTGGACCAGCTAGGAAAATCCTAGGAAAGGATATTTTCAAAGACAGGGTTGAAGGAAAGCTTATAATCAATTAGCAAGGTTACTTAGAGAAAGTGGTTAGTCAGTTTGGTATGAATACTTCCAAATTTGTCAACACACATATAGGTGCACATTTCAAATTAATAGTCGTAAGTGACAAGGATGCTGAAATGGAAGCTACTAAAATGAGTAAAATGTCTTACTCAAGTGCAGTGGGTTCAATGATGTATGCAATAGTGAGCACAAGACTTGATATGGCCTATAGAATTGGCCTACTTGGTAGATTTATAAGCAAGCCTGGTGGAATTCATTGGCAAGTTGCCAAATGGTTACTTAGATATTTGAATGGATTATCAAATGTTTGTTTTGTCTGTGACAATGCTAGTACCTTGGGAGAAGTAATTGGTTACTATGACTCAGATTTTGCTAGACATAGATAAAAGAAGGTCAGTATCTGGTTATGTCTTTACTATGGGAGGCAATACTGTGAGCTGGAAATTTAGTCTTCAACAAGTTGTTGCTTTATCGCCCACTAAAGCTAAGTATGTGGCACTTACAGAGGCAGTTAAAGAAGCTCTCTGGTTGAAGAGCTTTGTAAGTGAGTTAGGGCTGGTTTATGAAGACACAAGCAATAACCAATGGTCGTTAAGATTGTACATAAAGGTAACAAAACATAGAATCTCATCCTGAAAATAAGAAAACCATGGAATTTTTGAGAAAATTAAAATGAAAAGAGAATGATTCATTTGGAACAACCTTCTAATGTTAAGATAAACATTCAGCTTGCCCTCAATGAAAGACGAATTTGTAAGCAAAGTGATTACTATCTGACAACATACTTTCTGGTTAGGATATACACAAATATTGGAATCAACACCCAACTCTGTCTTGAACTCAGGGTTAAAGTCCTTTGTTAACTAACTTCAAATATTACTAGTATTGACCTTTCATTTATTTATTGCACGTGTATTCCGATACTTTAAAGTTTTCTAACAGAAATCCCAAATAACTTTTGAAATCAAAGATTTAAAAGAGAAGCAAACAGTCCAAAAAGAACCAAACACTCAACCAATATCAATTACATGGATGAAAAATTTCAAAACTTTCACAAGCAGATCCTAGTTATATATATATATATATATATATATCATCCATGAGAAAGAAAAGTGCAGAAAAGCTATGAGGCACATAGGATCCGTATTTCTATGCAAAATTCCTACTTTTGTTTTTCTTGTACACTCATTGAGAAAGAGATAAAATCAGAGAAAGTGCTAAAAAGAGAAACAGAGGGGAATAACTATAGGAGAGATTATTGGCGCATATAGGGGAACTAATTTGTGAATAGTCTCCACTTTGAGCTTTACACAAAAAACCTAATAACATATCTATCATCCAGAAGCAAAGAAAATAGAAGAAAAGAAAAGATATACATATCTATCTTCACAAAACAGAAGGAAAGCCAAAAGCAAAGAAGATTTAACTGTGAAGACAAAAAAAAAAAAAACTTACAAAGAAGAAAAGAACTCACCTGCCACTGATAGGAGGGAAGTGGGTGAGAGAGAGGAGGAGGACGCTAGCAGATGGAAGGGGAAGACAACCGCCAGAGGGGAACACTAAGCCTGCCACTACCACTGAACTGATTACTTGGAACTGGGAGTGGGAAGAAGACAAGAAAAAGGGAAACTTTGGGGGCAGCTGGCTACGATTAGAACTTTGGGGGAACTTTAAGTACTTAGAGTCGATGGTAAGGTTAAGTGGACCGGGAGGGCAGAGGGCAAATTAGATTAAAAAATTAAGTTTTTTTTTTTTTAAAGAAATTTAGGCTGGCGGGTCGGTTTGAACCCGCCCTTTAAATTTTAAAACCGCTCTCGTCTGCCAACATATATAGGCAGGCAAGTTCAACCCATGCATGGGCGGGTTGCTTATGTGGACCCCTTTTTTTCACCGGAGGTGGGCACAGGTGCGGGTGCAAGTGGCTGGTGGGTGCGGGGCGGTTTTTTGCAGTCCCATTGCGGGGGGGAGCGGTGCACTGTTTATGCATGGGGTTTGATATAGTGGCAGATCTCATAGTTCTTAAGTTTTTAAAGTGATTTTTTTTTTTAGAACTCATATGATGGAAACCTTTTTTTTTTTCTTTTTTCCTTTATGTGATAGAAATTATTGTTTTAAGTTTTGTCCAGTGGATTAACTTTTTATAGTCTGGATTGTGAATATTGACTTTGTAAATTTATAGTATAGAAGAGAATAAGTAAATTTTTTAAAAAATATAATTTCTATGGTATGAGAACCTTAAAAAAAAAAAAAAAAGTACTATCAATAGTTGTTTAAGATAAAAGTAAGGGCAATTTTTTTGCGTAGAAATAAAAAAATAACCTAACGATAGGATTTTGACTTTCAATCGTCACATCTGTATTATAAATATGATTTTAATTAGATTCAATAGTAAAAAACGTAGCCAACTGATATGTATCCCTACCGTTGAAATACAGTAAGCAAGAGTATGAGATTCATCTACATTGCTAACTTTCTATCATTATTACTGTTGTTTATTTCAAATTTTTTTTGAGTCTTTTTAGAGATTTTTTTTAACTTGCTTTTAAAATGTGGTGATCTGTGGGCATTTGAGTAATTTCATAAAACAGTGCAAGAAACAAATCCATTATAGCTGAAAACAAGAACCGAAAATCAATCGAATTTGGTCCAAGTTGTTCTACACACACCCTCTCAAAGAAGGCCGGCCTAACAAAAGTCGAGCAAAGATTCATCAACATATATCCTCAGAATATGGATCTATCTTAGGTGATACAGGACAAACAAACAGTCAAGCAGAGGTTGAGTTTTAAACTGTGAATAATATAAAACTCTCACATGTTACAATACAATCTAAGTCACAATTTCAACTACGTTAATACCCTCGTAAAAGATAACATTTCATGAAAATACCTCCATCAATGACAAGCATACGCGTTTTAGAGGAATTAATTTGTGAAAGATAGACGAGAGAGAAATAAGTCCAGAATGGCTATATTATCCCACGATTTTCTCGAGCTTGAATTCCATAGTTAGTCTTTACAGAGAGAGAAAGGCCAAACAAAACAGGCCAACCACATGCTCATCTTTGAAACTGCGAATCCTAATACTAAAAAGTAGAAACTAAAAATAAAAAAATAAAATAAAAAAGCTGCCATGTCCGAGCATTAAGAAAGGTCCTATAAGAATGATACAAGATGCCAACCTAATGGTAAAAGAAAAACTAATCCCTAAAAAAATAATGCAGCACCTACCAACATACGTTTTAGTTCTGGCTGCGCAAACCTACCGTCATACATGACAGAAAATAATCCCAGAAACCAATCATAGTCAATATTTCATTCTCACAAGTGCATTCGAGACATCTGCTAGCCCGCACTGCATCCAATCTTTGGCGCATATAAGGGCTTCCACCGTCTCTGGCCGTAAGGAGCATCGGTAACCATCCATCTGTTTGGCAGTGGTGTCGAATATCGAGTCAGGAGGGACAGTGGATACCGGGATCGACAAAATGTCGCAGGCCATTTTCGCAAGAGTTGGGTACTTCAGCTTGTTCAGTTTCCACCAACCCAACACATCAAACTCTTGGACTCGAGGCAACAACGATTCATCCAAATACTGGTCCAGCTCTGACTTCATCTGTTGGCTTGTGGTCTCCATGATGTAGACATCAAAGTCCGTTAGCCCGTTGTCTGACAGAAGAGTTCCTCCTTGTGGCTCCTCTGTCTTAACATTGCCTGAGTGTCCTTCTTCTGCATACGTAGGCGTCAGTGGCAGAGGCAGTGCGACGTATTCATGAAAAAGCTCGTGAATTCCATCATCAACAATCTTGATATACGTGGGAGCTTCTTCACCATATATTTTGTTGAAACTAAATTCAACAAGCTTCATTTTGAATCGAGGATCCATAACTACTGCAGTTGCTAAAGCTAGGCTGCAATCCTTCCAATACTTGTCGATTTTTTCTTGCATTCTTTTAGTTAATGAACAGACAAAAGGATCTTCACTTGTAACTGCACGAGGCAGCTCCGACTGAATCTTCCACACTTCATGAAAGAAGGTGATTGGAGTCGGGTTAGTGGTGTTGGTAAGGATGTTGGCTGCATCACAGAGAAGTTTCAAATATGTGCAAATTATCTCAATCTGCTTCCAATCCTCAAAGGATGGGCCTCCCTTGTAATCAGGATCAGATGTATCCAAGCAAGAAAAGACCTCCTTTAACTCAGACGCAGCCACCAGCATCTGATACGTGGTGTTCCATTGAGTTTGGTCATCCAGAGAGAGGCTCCTTTCGCTTGGGACTTGAAGCTGTTGCTTGAGCTCAAGGAACTTTTCCTCGTGGGAATCCGAATTCTTCACATACTTCACACTTTCCCTGACCTTTCTGACCTTTTCTTTCCCTTCATCCAAATATCTTTAGCAATGCTGCTATAGGCACGGGCAACACAATTCCCAACCAACAATAAACCGTTGAGGATAAGTGGGTTCTTGATAGAGAGTAGAGGCCTCATAATTTCAACTGCAGCTTCACTGAGCGGCTGATTATAAGTGATCGAAAACAATTTGTTCTCCAAACTCCAATCATGAAGACAAACGGCAACAGCATGACTAAAGGCAGTATCAGAGTCGGGATATGGTTCCATCACAACATTAAGAAGCCGCCTTTGCAGCTTCCAATCGCTATCAATGAAGCGACCAGTAATGAAAACATAACCCACGCTTTGACTTGAAGTCCACATGTCCAGAGCAAGACAAACACGTCCAGGGATACCCTCAATAAACTTGATAAGATGTTGCTTTTCCATTAAGTATGTTGCCACACAATCCCCCTGGACAGTGTTGAAGCTCACCATCTGGAAATATGGCTGTAGATGCTGGACAAAAGTTAAAAAGCCCTGGTGCTCAACCATGTGAAGAGGGTAATCATGCATTATAATCATCCTAGCAATTTCATGCCGGATAAAGTCTGCATCAAACAAAACCTGAGGCGTGCTATTTGTTCTGTAACGCCGTTTTGGTGGATCGGACATACTGTTACCTGTCCTTGAATTAGGTGTATATGGGCTTAACTGATTCTTATCCTGGTTACGAAGCAGTGCCGGGCATGTTCCTTTTGCAATATGACGTTTCAGATGACTTGTACCTGCCACTTTTGAGCCCGTGCTATAAGCAAAACTTTGCTTGCACTGCTTACAGCATGCCCTCCTACATCCAGCACTCACAGTTTCAATGGTGAAATGCTCCCAGACTACAGACTTCTTCTTCCTCCGCTTGTTAGGCTGCGTTTCTGGAGTGGGAACCTCATTATTTTCATGCGAGCTTGGTGTCTTCTCTTCAAAAGGAGTTAACATCTTCTCTTCATAAGGGGTTAACATCTTTTGCTCATCAGGGGTTGCAATGGCCATCTTTTCCTCACCAGGGGTGCCCATAATCTTATCTTCAACAGGGGTGGTGATCATATGCTCTTGACCAGGGGTGGCGACAACATGGTCTTGACCCAGATGGTCTTCACCAGGGGTGGTCACAATATGGTCTTGACCCATTTCGTCTTGAACAGAAGTGGTAACCATATGATCTTTGACAGGGGCGGTAACCATATGGTCTTGAACAGCGGTGGTGACAATCTGGTCTTCAACAGAAGTGGCCATCTTTGTCTTGAAAGGTGAAAAGCTGCTTTGGCGACATAAACAATATCCGAGCTAGTTAGTCACTTTAAACACTTCAGGGAAATAATAGTTTATGCAGTGAAAATGCTTAAATAAACAGAATTAATATGCAGCTTAAAAAAATAAGCATTAGACTGTATGCGCTCCCGCTTATCCCGCTTATTTATCAAAATATTGTCATTTCTCACTTTAAGAAAACTTTATGTGCTTGGTGCTCCCAGATTGTTGAAGCTCATCATCAAGGTCTGAGATTGCCTCAAACATCTTAAAAATAATACCATATGAAGTAACAAGTGACCCGAGTCATTAACTACCGAAAAATACATAGCAACATTCTAGAGGGTCAGACTAATGGATGCTTGATATTGCTGGACGGATTTGAAAATGGAGACATTTAGGTAATATGCACGTGAAATCATGCAGCTGTATACTCCTCAATGCCGTGAAACATATGTTAAGCATACTAAGGGCTATACTACTGTAATAGGCTCCTCGAAACCTATTTCTTACAGCCAATTATTTAACACAGACACAAAAATCAGCCTAATCAGTGTTTCAAATGAATAAATAAATAAAACATTAAGAGAGCTAAATGGTTCAATTGCTTAGCATCTTACAAAGAAACCTACTCAAGCACTTCAATATTTCATCACGGTCAGATTACTTTAGGGGTTGCCATGTTAGCAAATACTCATTACTCATGCACTAAGCACAGCTACCAGAACATGGATTTTGGTGTTAAGAACCACACATTGCAACATGAAAAAATAGACAAAATTTTTCCCAAAAAAAAAAAAGACAATCAAGCACCGAATAACTGAGCACATATATGGCACTTAGATACCAAATCCAATAAAAGCCACGACCTGTATTTTTAATTTTCTTAGACAACGATACTGAACAGTTAAACTCAACATTTTAACTTGCAACATCACGAATAAATCAATCTTGAGTTCCACCGAAAATACATATAAAGGTTCCAAACTTTTGTGTGTAGTTTATATTATTTTGCTAAGATACTTTGTGTGTTATTTTATCATTATCATTATCATCATCATCATCATTATTATTATTATTATTATTTTTGTATCATTATCATTATCATTAATATTAATATTATTATTATTATTATTATTTTTGCTAAGACATGTTTGTGTGTACACACATAAAGGTATTGCTTTGAATTCTCCTCTCTCTTTCTTCTTTTTTCCTTTTCCCTTTTGCTTCTTGGCAAGAGGAGGGGCACTTGGGAAAAGGAAAAACAGAAGAAAGAGAGGGGATGGGCACTAATACTATGATAATTGCTCTTTTTTTTATTTAATTTTTTATCTCCAAATGGAGCACGAGGGTTTACAGTTATAAATGTGCACAACTTCACCATTTAAAAGCTTTTTAGCGTTCCAAGTTAACATCGCCCAACAAACCCAGCTCGGCCTCATTACAGGGCTGGGCCCACCAAGCCAAATGGGCCAAGGCTAACACAAACTCAAAACCATGAATCAGTCAACCCAACAAACCTTTGACCACCCCAGGTTCATCCAAGTCCATCAGAAGATCAACACAACAGACAAGATCCGTTACAGATCTCCAACCAAAACGAACCAAAAACAAAAACTAAAACTAAAACTCAAAACTTTACCATTGCCACGGATCCAAACATGGGTCCGGATAAAAAAAACAAAACACAACAGCAAACAACACCAAAACCTTAAAACGGGCTAAAAACGAAAGAATTTGACACAACAGAAAAACAACACACAGCAAAATATATGATCTATCTAAAGTATGACCAATAAATATAAATAAATAAAAACTTGGGCTTTCTCAGAAACTCAAAACCCAGCCCAGATCAAAGAACAACGAACCATTCAAGACTTTCGCCACTACCAAAAATAGCAGATCGTCCAGAACCTAAAAATCAGCTAAAAAGAGCTCGCACCTTTACACCAACTCATCAAAACCCACGAACCAAAATCCAAAGAGAACAAGCACCAAACAAGAAATTCCTCCACCAAAATATTCAAATTTCACAATTCGAAGAGAATAGCACACGTGGTACAGAGAATCTTCAAAAAATGGGGAATTTGACCAAGCAAAAACGAAAGTTAGGGCAAACAGTTAGGGCTTTTACCCATGGCTCAGAGGCGAAAACCGAAGACGGGAAGACGACGAGCGAAGCTCGGAGACCGTGGTCGGGAGGTCTCCGAGATTGATCGAGATCTAGGGTTTTGCAGAGAGAGAGAGAGAGAGAGGAGAAAGAGAGAGAATTGAGGGCGAGAGAGATTTGGGCCTTGTTTTGGGAACGAACCCGAGAAGCTAATTGGACCTTTGCGTAAAGGGTCATGAAGGGCACAAGCGAAGACATAAGATTTGTTTTGGGGTCAGATTTTGAAATAGATTCACACACAAGTAACACAAGCCAAAGTCGCCCTATTATTTTGTGGGTGTTTGGACTTTCTTTGGTCTATTATTATTTTTGCTTTCATTATTGGTTATATTTGTCAAAAAAATGGAAAACAAGAACCGGACCACACCCAAAAAACGGACAAAAGGATAAAAATAAAAAATAAAAAATAAAAAATAAAGAAAACAAAGCCCACCTCTTTTTATCACAAGTATGCCCTTTTTTTCCCTTGGTTCGGAACATGTAGGGCGAGTAGCCTACCAGTGAAATGTAATGAACAATTCATCTTCTCGGGGCCCACATGGGTGGTGGGTGTGAGAGCCCATTCCAAAGAAAAATTCCTCTCTCATCTTTCTTTTGTGAATATACCATGAAGGAAAAAAAAAATTGTGATTCTTTCTTCAAGCCCTGATCCAACCAAAAAGGGTGGGTTGTTGTAATTGGTTGATGTTGTTATCGGTTAAATGATTTAACCCAAGGTGAGCGATATGGTCTGCTTGGTTTTTTTTTTTTTTGGGCAAAGCTGGACATTTTGGACTTAAAAAAAAGGAAAAATTACTTGAGGGGCAATTCTGTCCTGAGGAATACTGAAGAATTTAATTACATTCCAAAAGTGCCAACAATGATTGTTGATCTGAAGATTTGGTTGAGGATGGATAATCATCCCATCTACCTAATTTGAATAATATTGCACATACTTGAGATTAGACAACATGAGATTGCACATACTTGTGGAAATTAGAATTGGATGGTCTAAACTGAAATGAAGAAGGGGAAAGAAAAGATAAGCAAGATGTCACATCATGGTCGCTTAGGTCCATTTCATTTCATATATGCATATATGAATCCATATAATATCCTAGAGAACGAGGAGGAGAAAATTGTGATGTTGATTATAACCAAGCTTCTTTTTTTTTTTTTTTTTTCACTTTTAAGGCATCAAGAGCAAATGGGGTGGATAGCCTTTTTCTAAAGTCTTCTTCTAAGTAGATGTCCTTGGTTTTACTAAATTGAAAAAAAAATGTTTTTTTTACATTTTTTTTTCTTATGACTTTAGTAATCTCTTGATTGATTTTTTATAAATTATTGCTTTGAAATGGTGTAGCACACTGGCATATTGTGATTTACCTAACAACTCGCCTACTTCATTTTCAGCTTGTTGAAGATATGGAACATGAACAAGTACATTGGCGTCCTGGGGGTCTACAACTGCCAAGGTGCTGCATGGAGTAGCACAGAGAGGAAGAATGTGTTCCATCCAACGACGTCGGAGGCCATTACTGGCTATGTAAGAGGCCGTGATGTCCACCTCACTGCTGAGGCTGCCACTGACTCTGATTGGGATGGTGACTGCACGGTGTATTGCTTCCACTCTGGTGAGGTTGTCACCCTCCCTTGCAACGCCGTGAAGTAGGTGTCTCTTGGTTCTAGAGCACGAAATATACACTGTCACTCCCGTCAAGGTCTTGGCTCCGGGGTTCAGTTTTGCTCCTTTAGGACTCGTCAACATGTACAACGCCGGTGGAGCCATTAAGGGACTGAGATACAAAGCGAAAGGCGGAGTTCAATTGTCGGAGATCAAGAGTGGGTTCTAAGGGGATGGAAATGTTGGAAGGGAAGTAGAGAATCGGAGCTTGGAGTTGGTGGGGATAGTTCATTTGGAGGTTAAAGGGTGTGGCAAATTTGGAGCATATTCTTCGGCCAAGCCAAGGAGGTGTCTTGTGGATTCTCAAGTGGTTGATTTCTCCTATGGTTCGTCATGTGGACCGGCGACTTTCAGCATAGACAATTTGCCTGAAGAAGGTAGGAGAGTTCATGATATCAACTTTGAGTTATAAATGGCTGTTGGAGTCATTAGTTTAGGCTTGGATGATTGAAGAAGAGTTAATTCTTAATAAAAGAGTTCCCCATTTTCCTTTTGCAAGTTTCTTGTTGTAGTCATGAGCTAATATGATTGTATTGTTTGGGAAGAAAAGGAGAATTTGAATTGTTCTACATTCTCTTCGACTTGGGCATGACTCTTGTCTTAAACGCCCAGTACTCAGAAACTTGCAAACGAAAAACAACCATCAATTGTAAGAAAAATGGTATACAACATGGAAAAACAGTTCTATGAAAATGTATGAAACTCAAGGATAGAAAAGTTGAGACGAAATTCCATTGAAGAAAAAAGGGAACAAGAGTCCTTTCAATTTGAAAGAACTTCGAGAATTTCAACGTGTCTATTCTTGATGTTTATGACGATTTTTCATGACGTGTACGTTGTAGAGACTTGAGGTTGCGTTTAATTAGTGTATGCTAATATCATTACTTCTATAGTATGATAGCATAATAGTTGTAGATATGACCTAACGATAAGTATACACTCGACTCTACAAAAAAGTGTAAAGTTTGAATCTACACACCCCTAAATTCAAAAGAAAGGGGAAAAAAAAAAAACCATAATAGAGCCTCACAAGTATAGCGACAATTCATCACAGGAACAACCAGAACCAATTTCCACAAGTTTGCATTTAAACCTCCTTCCATCAGTCCCGAAAAAAGTCTATATAAAGTTTCTGTCTACAAATTATATCATCTGTACAATAGCTGTACCTAAGAACCAGCAAATTTTTTTCCTTGAACAAAGTAAGAAGCAGAGGCTTCATTAAATGAAATTAAAAGACGGCATTCACCACACCTGACATCTCCGCCCGATAGCTTCTTCTCGTCTGCAGAAAAATGAGAACAATGTAATCATGAAAATGCAACTGCCGACCGAATCATGTTTCAGAAAGGAGTTGTTCAAGCTCCTGATCAAACTTCTCATCATTTTGCAGCAGCAGTGGTTGTTCCTGTTGCTCATGGTCTTCTTGGTGCTGCCGGCTTAAACCCGTCTGCTCATAAAACTGTTCCTTCTGCGCTTCCCATTCTTCCGTAAATTTCTCCACTGCATCTCCCACCAATTTTTCATATTGTGTAATGTGCTCTATGTTTCGAACATCCACAACCTGGCTTGCCTCTTTAAGAAAGATGAGTTTCAAAATAAAGAGTAAGAACATAATCATATTATCAATTAAAAAAATATTAAAAGAAAAGGAAAGAGCACATCTTTAAACTTATGTGATTTGAATCTTTCTGGTTTAATTTGAAAAATCTGAGTTCAATTAAAGTAGCAGAAGGGTTCAAATAACAATTCGAATTTTTTGTTTCAAACTCAGGACTGTGGCGGGCCGGATTGAAATTGGACTGCATGGCTCCAGATCTACGAATGCTCTATTTAGTTTAACAAGATGCCTGGGTAACAGGCACAGTTAACTTCTTTGCAAAATAAGGATGATGCATTTAGTACCATAAAAAAAAATTTCATAAACAACTGAGGTTGTAATTTAGCTGGTAAGCCACTATAGAAAAACGTTACCACGTATAGCTAGCTTTTTAGCTTCTGAATATTCTGTTGACATTTTCTTGATCCCTTTCAGATCAATTTCCATACCCTGGTAAAGACTCAACAAGAAGAACATGAGGTAATGACAATTGATTTATGGTCAATTTCAGGTATCCTAGTTTTATCTGAAAGTATAATTCAAAATTGCTACGATCTCTTAAACACTTTAAGCAAACAAGTCACTCAAATAAGAAATATCACAAGTTTAACAGGAATTTTCTCCTTTGGCAAAGTTCAGCAGCTAAAGTAATTTCATTTTCCATGCGAGGAGAGACAAAATATATTATAATCCGTTCAAGAGGTATAAGCTTAAATTACCATGTCCAAGCAGAGGAAGTCTTGAATCCGAGTATTATCGAATAATCTGAAAGTATGAGGACAAAATATATATGAGCTGCTATAACTAACATGTATATGCAAGTGTTCAACGAGAGTAAGAAGCCGGAAACCCTACTTTGAATATGCAACTTGAATTCGAGCATCCTGTAATTCTGTAAGTTGGTTGAGTGTCTCCGCAACCGCTCCTTCATTTATGTCAAGAAACCCAAAAAGGAACATATTCTTTTCCAGCATTTTTTTCACTAGAGCAGGCACAACTCTCAAACGATTTTCTTTTGCAGTAACAACAAGGTTTTTAAGCTTCTTCAGCTCTTCTGTCAAAAAAATAAGGAAAAAAAAAAAAATTAAAAGAGAGACCCCAGAAAACATAAAAGGTTTTACCATAGACCAAAAGTGATCATACCAAGTGACAAATAAATCTTGAATGGAAGTTTGAATGGTTGAGTCTCATGAAGACAGTAGAGACAATAAAGCCCACCAAGCCTGCATGATAAAGAAGCTGAACTGCTCATATATCCTGCACATAGTATGGCTTTATGAGAGTTATTCCTTGCGCATATTATTGAAAACAAAGATACAAAACTTGTGATTTTATCCTAAAAGCAATTTCAACCCCAATAATGCGCTAATTATCTTCTCCTTCCAAAAATTGAACTTGAGAAAGTAAACTTTAGTGGGCATCTATCATTTTGACAAATTAACAACACTAGACAATACAAGCGAATAGAAAAAGGATTATATATATACACACATACACAAATGTTTTCATACCAATGGCGTGGCCATATAAGGATTGCATGAAGAAGGCCAAGTTAAGAGAAGAAGTGGCTGCGTATATATGTGAGAACTTCTTGGAAAGCCAAACCCTTTTCATCTCTGCCAAAGTTAATGACTCAGCCTGTTTCAAAATGTCCTCATATTCATTACAAGAAGTATTATTCCCAAAAAAAAAAAAAAAAAAACCCAAGTTTTTGTTCATGAAACAAACCTCAGAGAAGTCAGCTATAAGATCGTCAATGTCCCTCTTGAATGGGGTCAAATCTATTCTTCTCACCAATCCCCCAAAACAGTTGTTTGCTTTCAAAAGTTGGAACTTGGAAGGTGAAAATTTTTAGGAGAAATTGCAGAGAACGGCGGTTTTTAGGTTGGGTTTGGAAAAAAAAATATTTTTGTACATTGAAATTAATAGAAAAAAACTTAAATAAAGAATTAGAAATGTCCTAAATGCCCCCACTTCTTCAGCTTTTCCTCCCTCGTCTCTCTTTGGAGAAGATCTACCGTGCATTGTCACGTTAAGAAGCCATCGCGCCCAGAAGCTAAGAGTCCTTGCACCTGAGAAGAAAGATAGAGGAAGGAAGAATCTTATGAGTTTTTACCCAAAGAAGCATCTTGTGAGGTTTTTTTTTATTTTTTGTACGCATCCTATGAGTTGTTGGGGTTTTCGTATGCTATGTTGACAAAAAAAAAAAAAGTGAGCTACAATATAATGTAAGAGCCCAAGAGCTAAGAGTCGTTGCACCTGACAAGGAAGAGAGAGGAAGGAAGAATCTTATGAGTTTTTACTCTGAGAAGCGTTATGTGGGGTTTTTTTTTTTTTTTAAGCATCTTATGTGGGGGTTTTTTTTTAAAGCATCTTGTGAGTTGTCAAGGTCTTCATATGCCATATTGACGAGAAAAAGTAAGCTACAATGTAAAGCTCTTACATGTTATAGTTTTTAGTTAAAAGTTTTAGTTCTAATCACATTTTTTTAAAACCTTAATTTAGGTCTTAAAGGTATTTTTAGTATTTTATTTTATAGCAAATGTAATATGATATTTACTAACCTCTTTAAAAAATTATGCTATTAGTTTTTACGATTATTTCATAAAATCCTCGACTTACGTACCTGAATTTAAGTTGCCCTTTAATTTCGTAAAACCCGTCAATACATCCCTTGATATATGCAAAATCATTCAAAATGCTCCTTCCATCTACTTTTGTTTACAATGTTAAATTGTTAACCAGATTTGTTGATGTGGCATATATTAAAAATTAATTAAAGCCATTAAAGTCTAATTAAATATTAAAAAATAAATATATACATATATATATATATAAACACTTTTCTAATTTTAACACCCTTTTTTCTCGATGTCTTCTCTCTAACACTCAATTTATTCTCTCTCTAGGGGTTGGCAATGGGGTGAGGGCGACGTGGATGGCATGCGGGTGGGCTAGTTAGGAAACACCTCCGGTGGTGGTGTTGTTGCTACTGCTTGCCCCATGGTCAAACTTAAGCTGCCATTAATATAGGACAACTTACAAAATGCCCAAACTTATTAAAAATGCCTTCTAATAAACCACTTATTAAAACTATCTCTTCCTTAGAAATTAATGACTTATTAAAAGTCTAAATTACCCTTCATTCTTATTCTCTCATGAGGGAACAACAAAAGAATTAAGGTTCTCAATTTTTGAGCTTGAATTATAATAGGTAAAATAATAATATGTAATTAATATTTTAAAAAAAAATAAACAGTTTTAAAAAGTTAAGAAAAAGAGAGCATTGTTAATAAAACGTGTCCAGATGTATTCCACATCATTTTCTTGTAAATATATAACTATGACTTCTCTCGGAGATTTGGGTTTTCTATTCAAAAACAAATTGCTAAACAAATACAGAGAGAAAGAAAGACAGAAAAAGCAAAAGAGAGTTCAGATTCTATCATGCTTCATCTCTTTTTTTTTGCCTTTTTTTTTTTTTTTTTTTCTGTTTGTTAGGTTTTTCAATTTCCTCTATATCTTATTGCCAGAGGCAGGCAAAAAAAATTAAGCAAGTGATGTTGAAAAAATACGAAATGTTCAAGGAAAAAAAAAATTAAAAATGACCATTCCAAGTGACAAATAAATCTTGAATGGAGGTTTGAATAGTTGAGTCTCATGAAGAAAGTAGAGACAATAAAGCCCACCAAGCCTGTATTCTTCCTATAGTCTAGTGTTGTTAATTTGTCAAAATGATAGATGCATACTAAAGTTCACTTTATCAAGTTCAATTTTTGGAAAGAGAAGATAATTAGCGCATTATTGGGGTTGAAATTACTTTTAGGAAAAAAATCACAACTTTTGTATCTTTGTTTTCAATTATATGCATAAGAAATAACTCATAAAGCCATACCATAGGAGCAGTTCAACTTCTTTATCATGCAGGCTTAGCTGGTTTTATTGTCTCTACTGTCTTCATGACACTCAACCATTCAAACCTCCATTCAAGATTTATTTGTCACTTGGTATGGTCACTTTTAACTTTTTTTCCTTTTCCCTTTTGCTTCTTGGCAAGAGGAGGGGCACTTGGAAAAAGGAAAAAAGAAGAAATAGAGAGAAGGGACATTAATACTATGATAATTGCTTCTTTTTTTCTTTTTTTTTTGCTCTTTTTTTATTTAATTTTTCATTTCCAAATAAAGCATGAGACGTTTACAGTTATAAATGTGCACAACTTCACCATTTTAAAAGCTTCTCAGCATTCCAAGTAAACATTACCCAACAAACCCAGCTCGGCCCCACTACAGGGCTGGCCCCACCAAGCCAAATGGGCCGAGGCTAAAACAAACTCAAAACCATGAATTAGTCAACCCAACAAACCTTTAACCACCCCAGGTTCATCTGCGTCCATCAGAAGATCAATGCAACAAACAAGGTCCATAACAGATCTTCAACCAAAACGAACCAAAAACAAAAACTAAAACTAAAACTAAAAACTTTACCAATGCCATGGATCCAAAAACATGGGTCCGGATAAAAAAACAAAACACAACAACAAACAACACCAAAACCTTAAAACGGGCTAAAACACAATAGAAAAACAACAAACAGCAAAATATATGATCTATCTAAAGTATAACAAATAAATATAAATAAATAAAAACTTAGGTTTTCTCAGAAACTCAGAAAACCCCGAGCCCAGATCAAAGAACAACGAACCATTCAAGTCTTTTGCCACTACCAAAAATAGCAAATCTTCCAGAACCTAAAAATCAGCTTAAAAAAGCTCGAACCTTTACACTAACTCATCAAAACCCACGAACCAAAAATCCAAAAAGAACAAGCACCACACAAGAAATCCCTCCACCAAAAAATTAAAATTTCACAATTCGAAGAGAATAACACGCGTGGCGCAGAGAATCTTCAAAAAATGGGGAATTTGACCAAGCAAAAACGAAAATTAGGGCAAAAAAAGTTAGGGCTTTTACCGATGGTTCGGAGGCGAAAATCGAAGACGGGAAGACGACGAGCGAAGCTCGGAGACCGAGCTCGGGAGGTCTCCGAGATTGATCGAGATCTAGCGTTTTGCAGAGAGAGAGAGAGAGGGGGAGAGAGAGAATTGGGGGCAAGAGAGATTTGGGCTTTTGTTTTTGGGAACGAACCCGAAAAGCTAATTGGACCTTTGCGAAAAGGGTCTTGAAGGGCACAAGTGAAGAGATAAGACTTTTTTGGGGGAAGCATAGTATTTGGACTTTCTTTGGTCCATTATTATTTTTCCTTTCATTATTGGTTATATTTGTCAAAAAAATGAAAAACAAGAACCGAACCACACCTAAAAAAAGGACAAAACAAAAGAAAACAAAGCCCACCTCTTTTTATTACAAGTATGCCCTTTTTTCCCTTGGGTCCGTACATGTAGGCCGCATAGCCCACCAGTGATGTGTTATGAACAGTTCATGTTGTGGGGGCCACATGGGAGGTGGGTGTGAGAGCCCATTTCAAAGAAAAATTTCTCTCTCATCTTTCTTTTGTGAATCTAGCATGAAGTTAAAAAAATATAAAACTTTGTGATTCTTTCTTCAAGCCCTGATCCAACCAAAAAGGGTGGGTTTTTGTAATCGTTGATGTTCTTATGGGTTACATGATTTAACCCAAGGTGAGGGATATGGTCTGCTTGTTTTTTTTTTTTTTTGGGCAAAGCTTTTTTTCGACATTTTGGACTTGAAAAGAAGGGAAAATTACTTGAGGGGCAATTCTGTCCTGAGGAATACTCTTAGAATTTAATTACATTCCAAATGTGCCAACAATGATTGTTGATTTGGAAATTTGGCTAAGGATGTATAATCATCCCATCTACCTAATTTGAATAATATTGCACATACTTGAGATTAGACAACATGAGATTGCTCATACTTGTGGAAATTAGCATTGGATGGTCTAAACCAAAATGAAGAAGGGGAAAGAAAAGATAAGCAAGATGTCACATCATGGTAGGTGAGGTTCATTTCATTTCATATATGCATACAAGAATCCATATAATATTTTAGAGAATGAGGAGGAGAAAAGCATGATGTTGATTATAACCAAGCTTATTCTTCTTTTTTTTTTTTCACTTTTAAAGTATTAAGAGCAAATGGGGTGGATATCCTTTTTCTAAAGTCTTCTTCAAGTAGATGTTATCAGTTTTGCTAATTTGAAAAAAAAATATTTTTCGTATGACTTTAGTAATCTCTTGATTGAATTTTGATAAATTATTGATTGATCTTGGTATATTATTAATTAATAATTAGCTGGTCATTAGTTTATCAACCTACGATTGATGTATTAATTTTCAATCACTTAAATTATTGTTTTTAAATTTTTTAAAAATGGATTGATTTAACTAACAAAAGTATGGACATTTAGTAAGAATATGTTTCATTTTTAGTACGTATCTTGTTTATCAAATAGTAACGCAAATAATGTAGTTTCTCATTATTTATATGCAACTTATGGTATTAAAAAAACCTAGATTATTTTGTAATCACGTCTAAATTGATGTGAAAGTTTGGCCAATAATTTATTATTTTGAAAGACCCAAATTTAAATTCCCTAACCTAAAAGTGGAAAAAGGTTTATTAACTGGAGATAAGCAATGCCTTCTCAATAAAGAGTCTAAAAATTTGTCATTTTTAAGCACTATAAGTTTTTTCCCCATTATTTTCATTATAAATGGACTTGAAGAATGTAATTCTAAAAAAATGATGCAAAGCTAAAGATTTAAAAGTGAAAGGATACTCCACTTATATCAGGTTTTACCGCTTAAATAAAAGGGAAAAAGAGGCAAATAACATTTTTTGAAACTTTTTAAAAGTAAATAGCATGTTTTATACATTTAAAATAAATGATATATTTATATTATAAATACAAGGTAAATAAACTATTTAAGCATTATTTGCATTGTAAATATGTAATTTCTCTCAAATATTAAAAAAAAATGTTTTAAAATTTTATAAAAAAAAATGTTTACCCTAATTTCTAGGAGAAAAGTTATAATATCCCCAACCAGTAGCCCAACTAGAAGCCCAAAAAGGATGGGTTTCCTTTATCATCGAGACATCATTAACTTATCTGCTAGCCAGCAGTATAAAGGGTATCATTTCTTCGTTTATATTTCAATCAGTTAACGGTTAGGTTTTGAATTGAGGGAGTAATTGTAATACCTTCTGGGTTTGGAGGAGCTAGAAATGGCCAATTATCATTAGACTTGTGGAAGTCAAAGGGAAGATTTTGATATTGGGTGGTTATATAGAAAAGCTATTTTATCATCAAAGTGTGCTAACGCACAGGCTCCAATATTGTTTAAAAATGGGTTACATTTTACATGGGTAGCTACTAATAAATTAAGTGAATATAGGTTATGTTATTAATAGATGCTATAATTAACTATATGATATGAATCAGATGATTGTAATTAATTCACAAGTTGACAAAAAAAAAGAGAAAAATTACACAAAATAGCAGATTTTGCTATTCTATTAGGAAAATATGTCAGTACTTTTAAATAGGAGTGAACATCGGGAGGTATGGCGGTTTTTGGGCGGGTGCGGTTTGGTTTTTTTGGATGGTGTGTTGGCGATTAACCAACCCACAAACCGCCCACCACATGGCAGGCATTTTCGTTTTGGTTTTGAGCGGGTTGACGCAATTTGGACTTATACTATTGCCGAATATAATTTTTTGGACTTTTTTTTTTAAAAAAGTGAAGAAAATTTGTCAAAAATATAAGGTGATAATATATAAAGCATTTCCAACAACAAGCAAGTTTAATGCCTAAAGATAGTGACCATATTTGTTGGAAAAATAATACGCAGCGGAATTTTAAGTTTTTAAATCAGAGTATTTTCTAAAACATAAGTTTGACATGCTATATGTATAAATTAACCTGATCTTACTGACCTTGTATACGCCGAAAAGCTCCCGAAGTCTGTGTAGAGAAGTAACGTTCCAGAAGAACCTCAACTAACTGGTCTTCTTTGCTATTCTCTATCCACGATCGGAGTGAGTGTGGGCTCACACGTACAGCTCTTCCTCAAGGTGACTCTCCTTCCAATCAATTGAGAGAACCCAAAGCTAGTGTTTGTGATTTGTGAACAAGAGCTCTCAGGGAGTTTCAGATTCTCACCACTAGAGTATCACTCTTAATCTCTCTATTGATCTCTTTTTTGATCTGTGAATAACTCATTAGACTCACTCCCTATTTATAGAGGTTGGGTCTAGGGTCATTCCTTATCAGATAAGGTCTCCAAAATTCAAAACAGAACCAAATTCGGGTCTATATCGGATAAGATACGCGTAAAAACGCGTGAAAACGCGCGA
>CAMOHE010030972.1:0-17822 GCA_946598075.1 Artocarpus hirsutus
ATAAAGGGTGTCGTAGAATCTCCAAGGCTTTGACGACATCTCTTACTTGTCGTTAAATAATTTAACGACGCTAAACTATTGTCGTTAAAAAGAGACCTTTAATACGGCATCTATATAGATATCGTCAATTATTGTTTCAAATGTTGTTAACGGCATATTTGTTGGAGATGTCGCTGTATGTACTTTTCAACGACATTCAAAGATTACATGTCGTAAATAATATGTCGTTAAATGTTGTTTTTCTTGTAGTGTTACCTTTTTATATGAGAAAAATTAGGATGATCTAGAACAATAAGAGGAGATATTTTAGAACACCATCTGCATTATTAGTTTACAATTAATATGGACTTGGATGACCTTTAATCTTAAAAATGAATTGTTAGTAATTGGTTAAAAATTTTAGTACTAGCTTCTATCTAATTTACATGACACGTGTCAACTAGTGCTAGCTTATTTGGTAAGGGTGGCGTTTTAGGATAGATTAAAAAGCCAAGGGTGGCCTGGTAGGATAGAATAAAAAGAAGATCCTCTTAAAATCCTGAAACAATAACATTGTGTGTGTAAGATGACATGGTAAATAAGAAGTAGAGGGATTAGACTGAAAAACAGAAAATCTGAACTCATAAAAAAATCAAAGAAAGGTTTTGTTGAAGAACTATTTTGTCTACTTTTGTTGTCCTTTTCCTAGAAGAAATAAGATTCAGACCCTGCAGTCGTGCTAAATCATTTTGTTTTAAGACTCAGACCCTGCAGTCTTGCTAAATCATTTTGTTTTTCTTTTTCGTCTCTTCTTTCTTGACAATTTGTTTATGTTTTTGTTTTTTGTTTTTTGTTTTTTTTATTCTTTATCTGCCTAGAACAACATGTCCTACGTTAACCGTCCATTAGATTGGATAGAGCCCCTCCTCTTTTTTTTTTCTAGAAGGGGGAGAGGGCCCCTCATGAAATATTTCACAAGTGATTAATATTTTATCAATAATTATCCTTTTTTTCATCTTTTAATCTGTACTTTTTCCTTGGATGATATTCTCTATTGTCCAATAAAGCCAATAAATATATATATATTACGTCTGCATATATTTAACATACGTTTATCGTTCTCATACGCACACATGTAAGAATATTATGCATCTCCATCAGCAATTGCTCGATTGGTTAATACTGTTTTCACTGTAACATATGAGAGCTTTATATTGTAGCAATTTTTTTTATTGTTACTATAGCATGTGAGAATTTTATACTGTTTATAACTGAGAAAGTGGTGGAAACCACAACTGCTAAATACAGGGTAAGCGGATATTATTGAAAATGAAGATAGCTGACTAAAGACAAAATGCAAAATGTGGCCTTAAAAATAAGATGACAAAGAAGTACATAATATATATTTGCGAAGGCTTTAATCGAATCCAAACGCGAAAGTTGCGATAGAATGAAGACAAGAATCTTTTAGAATACACTAATTCTTAAAAACATAAATTAAGACAGTGAGTATCAAAAAGACAGATCGATAAAATATATATTGTTTAACTCAGAACAACAGCCTATTAAGACTTGTTGATTGACCAAGAAAATTCTTAAGAAAGAGAGCTTAAACCAGTTCAACATTAGGGCTAAAAAAAGACCATGGAAATGAGGCAACCGGATGTCTTAATCATTTTAATAAGATTCGTAACTAATATTTTTAATCATCATTAACAACTGTTCATAATCAATGTTTTTAATAATCTCTAACAACATACTTTTGACTGTTGTTAAAATATTGATTTTTAATCATATTGGCCACGACATGAGTATGAAAACTATTGCTAAAATTCTTTAACAACAGTCTTCGATGGAGGTTAAAAGCGATTTTTACAGTGGTGGACACATGTATACATAGGGAGAGAAAATCACGCACGGTTCACTCTTTATTTCATAACATCATGCAGTACATAACAAGCTGGAACATACAATAATTAGCAGTCCCAGCTAGTAAAGGCACAAAACAGCCTCCAATATCAAACAAACAAAAAGATCGCGAAAACCAACATAAGAACAGAACAAGGAAAATATTTGAAAACCTACATATGACAGGATACAAAGTCATCATTAATTACTAACAAGATCCCTGCTAGAATGACTCTTATTTATTATTTAACGTCCCATGGACGATCTTTTTTTTTTTTTTTTTTAAAGTCTCTCCCCCCGAAAAAAAAACTATGACGTACTTAGCTTGCATCTAGTGAAGTGGTAGGGGGTGAAACGTTAAAGCCCATTAACATGTGAACGTTGGGAGGATCTCGAACACGGACCAATATATTATCATCGTTCCCACGTCTCTCCTTCCAGAAGTAAATGGGATCCTTAGCCACCAGTCCGTGGGCTCGGACAAACTGAAGCCATTTTTTCCTCTGCAAAACAGGCTTCAAATAAGGTTGATAAGCTTTTGTTTTCCGTGCTTTCATCACAAAACGGTACTCACAACCCGTTTGGTCATGAACACAAATTGTTGCCTCGTCATTTGATTTTAGCTTAGGAAGTAAATCTTTTTCTAGCCAATGACTCGGGACAGTGAACTTCTGGGTTACATCGGTATTGGAGAGAACCTTCGAGAATAGTACCGCCATGATTTCGTACGTATAATTAAAAAAATTAAGATAGAGAAGTCCAAAAAAAAAAAATGCATACCCTTCCCTATATATAGGAGAAAATACATGCTCGATCTCTTAGAATAAAGAGCAGCAGTATTAACAGCTTCGGCCTCACATAGACGCCCACCGACCCAGCCATGTGAAAGGCCCGAGCTGGAAAGTCACAACTAATAGATTGTAGGGCCCGAGCAGGAAAGTCCAAACTAAATAGATTGAAAGTCACAACTAAATCGATTGTAGGGCCCTAGCAGGAAAGTGACGACTGAATAGACTGTAGGATCGTTACTACATTTTTTGTGCAAAAAAATCAAGGAGAAAATGCTACAAAAGTTATCCAAATTAATTTGAATTAGGATTTGAGTAATTTAAATTAAGATTTGAGTTAGTGATTTAATTAATTTGAATTGTTATCTAAATTAATGTTTGGATGTGCATTTAAATTTTAATGTGAGCATTGACTAAAATTGAGATTTGTGTTCGGAGAGGTAATGAAAATAGTTTTTGATTTATCAACAAATCTAATAAAATTTTAATATTAATGATCCTAAAAAATATGTAATATAGATCTTAATTATTCCTCTCTTCACTAGGTACACAATGAAAAAAAAAATAATCGCAATTGGATATCAAATGAAGAAGTTATGATTTTTTTTCTCAAATATAGGATAGAGAATTTTAGATTTTTCGGTAGCAGAGATATCTGAATATCAAAAGTTTAAAGGAGGTTAGAACTTTGAAAACTTAAATTCTTGATACGCAAAGGATTCAGATTTTAAGGAAAACAAACACGTATTCAAATGATTCTTAATACTCGAATCTACATTTGAGTCTAAAAAGTTATCAAAACAAATTGAGTTTTGTGCCTTCTTTTTTTTGCACAAAAAAATGTAGTGCGGTGTTTTGTGGATAAAAGAATCTTTGACTTTTGTATCATTTTCTCTTTGACTGTTGTATCATTGTCTTTAATCATGTGCATCAATGCTTCAATATCCACTCCTATATATTTTTTAGGAAAGGGATAGAAAAGTTATGGTCAACCAAAACTGTTAATTGTTGTTAACATTATTATTTTTATTATTTTTTTTTTGTGGAAGTCATCCGGTATCCGGTATTCAGACCCACCAGTTAAAGGTATAAACCCACACAAAAGGTCTCTCAACTCTAACGGGAATATACCTGACCAATTATGTTCATTGTGCATTGGAAGTTAGTTTATTTACTTTTATCATCAATTATATTTTGACTTTTACAGCTGCCAAGTGGCTGCTTTTAATTTGTATAAGCTGTTTGTTTTTATGATAGGAAAGGTTCTCCTGTGGTTTTCAAATAAAAAAGGTAAGATATTTGAAAAAAGAGCTCAAACCAATAGTTTCGACTGTTTTTAGTTTAAAATATTATAATTGTACTATTATAAACATTACAATGTAGACAATTAAAAACTGAATATATCAATTAAAAGGTAATTTTAATCTATGAAACAAAATCAGTAAAAGTTGATAAAAGAAAATAAAGGGAGGGACCAACTATTTTAAAAATATATTTATTAATTAGTATTGTTCGCTTTACCAGTGTTTGTTTAATCAGCTCATAAAACAAACCTTAATGTTATACATGTGCATGTAATGCATGTCTTCGAATTTATAGCTTCACTTGTACTTCAAGCACAAAAGAATTAAAAAGTAAAGTTAAAAGCCAGTTTCATTTCTGTCCTATCTAGTGTGTGGTTTTTAGGTTTAGGTTTAAACAAAAAGTTACAGTTAAAATTTAATTTTTTATAAGAAAAATTAAATTTTGAAAAAAAAGAATTTGAATTGTGACTTTAATTCATAAATTAAACACATAAAATGTTTGAAACAAAATTCAAATTTATAAGAAAAGATATTAGCAATACAATTGAGCTAATTGGTGCTAACCCAGTTAGCCCAATTAGTAGGGTTGATCAGGTGAGTTAAGAATGAGATTTTTAAGCTCTACTGAACACAGTCAATTGCAGGAAAAAAAGAAAAAGAAAATTAAATTGTGATTTTCAAACTCACAAAACAAACTTTATGAAGCTTCAAAATCATATCTTGTTTTTGTGAATTTTCTTATGTCATGTTTGTAGGCCTACAAATATTAGAATTTAGAAGTATTAAAATCAATTTGTCTGGTCCTAGGTATTGAATTTTTGCAAGTTATTGTATAGTGCACTGCTTCTTTTACATGCATCTGATTATAAAGAACATAAAATAAAATAAAAGCTCTGTCCCACCCGTTCCTAGCCGAGAATACATATATCCTTATGATGAATTCAATTATTTTAGCTGTTTGACCAAGTAAATCTTCGTCCAACAAATCTGATCTTTATCATCATCATCATAATCAGATGATGAATATGAACAAAGGATGGCCATCCAATTAGTCCAATTCTTGAATTTCTTTTGCTTGTTGCATGCCAATCTTGATTAAGGCAATTGATCATGGATTCAATTTATCTGTTCTTTTGGTTTTGTTCCTTCATCTCCCTTTTAGTTTTTGCACTTTGTCATGCTAAGTAAAATATTATTAGAAAGATCAATTGCAAAGAATAATTGAGGCATTTATTTATTCGAGAACATTATAAAAAATAACAAAGCAGATATATATTATTTTATCACCTGAACATTGTGCTATCTTTTTATATGCTGAAAGAGAACGACAAAAATTGACTGATGAGATTTTCACAGTCCAATAGAACTTTTTCCGACTTTTCTATGTCGGTTCTGAATGTGATGAACCACGTACATACAAATTAAGCTCATGTAGGTCCATCACTTCATTTGGCCCTCCTTTTTTCTCTTTTTGCAATAACATATTGGTCTGTACTTCGTCGATTAATTGGGAGGATTCTACCTAGCTAGCTATGTGCTTGATTTGGTGTTAGAGTACCAAGTAGGTGCTGATCATAAATTTTGCCTTTTGTCATATAATACATTCAATTATTTTGTTTAGCAACTCAATATTACATTGTCAATATTTCATTTCAAACATGCAGCTTTAGTTCCCGACCAAGTGCTGATTGAGTTGAATAATATTCTAATATCTAGAACAACATACTGTTTAATATAATTATATATTTATTGGCTTTAAAAATGGGAATATTATGCAAGAAAGAAGTATAATAATAAAAAATTAAAAAAGTTTAGTTACTGATAAATATCAACATTGATAATATTTCGTCCTTAGGGCCAGTTAATATGGGACAGATTGTCGGGGGTGTATATAGAATATCTTTTTGACAAAAATTGTCATCAAAAAGTAACTAAAACCTCATCACACTGATCATTTATGATAAGAACCTAAATTAGAACTTAAACACTGTAGCATATGAGAGCGCTATACTGTAGCATACATAATGTAGCATATGAGAACTTTATGTTGTAATTGAATTTTGAAGTTAGAACTTGGTTATGAAACAAGTTTATAAATGACCCAAACACCCTGGAATCTACATGCCTTAAAAAAAAAAAAAGGAATACAAGAATGATAAAGGAAGCAAAGAATGACCAGATAAAGAAAAAAGAAAACAACACTTGCTGAGAAAAAAAACCAAAAGAAAACAAGAAGAATGATTTAGCAAGACCCTACTGTCTTGATCTTATTTTTTTTTAATAGGAAAGGGACATCAAAAATTGATAAAGTCGGTCTTCTACAAAAATTTTCTTTGGTCTTTATGCTTTTTACTTTTGATACCATGTGTGGTTCACAAAGAAATTTAAATAATTATCTAATTGGTCCATCTTTAATTTCTTTTTGCTTGTTGATCATATTAGGAATCTTTAACCTCATGCTGAAGAATTAATTCTAAATTAATAATTAACCCAGAAGATGATCTCAAATGTCCTCTTTGATTATTCTTGATCACGATCATCCTACTTTTTCTAGAATAAAAGGTCATCCAATTACAAGAAAAGACAATGCTGAAACCTCAAAGTTGATCAATTATTCTAATCTAGTGCCTGGTATTCACATTACTCTACTCGAGACTTGAAATTAAAGTTATTTTTTAAAAAAATTTTATAGGTCTTGTGAAGCATCTTTATTCAGAAATATTGGCACATACATGGGGCCAATTTGTAATTTCATTTTTCCCTGAGTGGTTGAAGTGAGAGATTGGATCGACAAAATGAACAATGCAAACTGTAATCAGATTTCAAAGAATCATGTGTTACATGATGAAATGTACAATCTATGGTGGGGTTCAAAACACCCATAAACTACGGATCTTTAGTCAAGTTGCCTTACCTTTTCTACACAAAAAATATAGTACGGTGTTGTTATTACGCCTCGGAGTACTAGAGGAGATGAGGCGGGCTAATTAGACTAATTAAGTTAAAATTTATAGGTTAAAAGTTAATTATTTTAGGAAAATTTGTTGATTAATAAAATTTTGATAGATTTAAAACTTTTAAACAAATATTTATAATGATTAAACAAGTAAGATAAAATGATATGAAATAAAATAACAAAGAGAGAAGCATACACGCGTTAGGTCCCACTGGGCCCACAACTTGTGCATACATATAGTATCAACAATAAATAAATTACAACCATAGTCCAAAATAGAAAAAGAAGTTAAAAAGATACATGCCTTGATTAAATAATACAAATATCATGTTCAAGATTCTTCTACTACTCGCAAGTCGGGTCGGCTGACTCTCTGTTAATCCTAAGCTGAATTCCACCTAGGGGAAAGGGTTTGAAAATAAATAAAAAGTGAGCAAAAGGCTTAGTAAGACTATGCTTTAAAACAGATAAATAATTAAAATATAAAATTTATCTTCCAAGAAAAATAATTAGACAACAAAATTAAATAGATAAGTTCATTTAAATTAATCTTATCAAAATCAATTTGTCCAGAAAGTACGTTTTTATCTTTTTTGGGCAAATCATAATTATCACCACCAAAGTGGCCTAGTTGAGTTTCGAAGCCTGCCCCTAAGGTCGCACGCCATACAAGCCGATCTCTGAATATGGTATCATGCCCATATATGTATTTTTATAGTTATTAAAATCTCATTTTACCAAGCATATTTAGTTACATTATTCATTATGTGGTTCATTATGAAAATCACCTCATTCTATTGTTTATGTAAACAACTGTTAAAAATCGTTTTTCAATCAATCATTGAAAACATTTTAATAAAAATTATTTTGTGGCCAAAACTATTTAAAAACTTGGCTGCCAAGGAAAGGGGGTAGAAGTCCTACCTCAATATCCAATATCATGACTCAGCGCCGTAGCCCCAATCTGTTATACGTTAAATCCACAAAACCATGAACAACCTTAAATATAAACTAAGTTTATCAGTATTTAGCTTAAGATATCCTAGGTTGCTAAACTATCTCATGGTGTCCTATTGTCCCATTTGTGTTTATAAAATCATAATACAAGATTAAAATCTCCATCGGGGTTCAAAACAGTAAAAATAGGTGAAAAATGATAAATTTTTACTATGTCTGATCGGCCTGTCGGTCTCCCTAGTCTGCCCTATCGAACTGTACAGTTTGGCCTATCGATAAATCAGGTCCGGCCTGTCAAATTGTTTCTAGGTTCGGCCTACAGAAGGTATGATTCTGGCCTGTCGGACTCATGAATCTGGCCTGCTGAATTAGAAAAATCTAGAATTTTCTAGAATTCAAGTCTCGGCCTCCTCGAGCTCGAATCTCCATTTTTAACTTGTTTTCTCAATTCTTAGGCATAGAAAACACTCATAAATGATAAAAAAAAAAAACATAGTAGAACACTTTTAAACTAATTTAAACAAGATTTGCATAGAAAAATTCAAGAAAATCTGAAAATGAGAAAAATGGAGAAAAACAAAAAAACTTGATTTAAATATGTTTTTCATCAAACTAAGCCTAGATTCTAGATATTTGAGGTTCTACTAACTTAGACTTAAGGGTTCCTAAGCTCAAAGAAGCTCGGATTACAAAATGCAAAGTAAATGGAAAAATTGGAAAAAGTTTTAAAATTTTAAAAATTAACCTCGGATTGGTCATTTGAGGAAGATTCGGAGCTTGAATTCTAGTTCCTTAGCTTCAATCAAGCAAGAGGAAGGCATGGGCTTAAAGTTTTTGAATCAAAATTCAAGAGAAGGAGAGAAAGAAAGAGACACAGTGAGAGACGAAAGAGAGACAGAGAGAGAGAGTGAGGGAAAGAGAGGGTGAGGGAGAGATTGAATAAAACAAAGGAGGGTGGTTTTCAACAAAAAACCTTGTGCAACACACAAGTTTCAAGCGGGACATGTTTGGTATTTGATAAATCATTTTGTTTCAAAATTTAAAATAACAAATAAAAATAATAAAAGGTAATTAAAAATGATTAAAATAGTTAAAATTAGCATTAATTTAAAAATATCACAAAATAATCATATTAAGTTTAAAAATACATCATGACATATTAATTTATTGTTTTATACATTAAAAATTATTTAATTAATTTTGAAGCGTTATAGTTTTATTGATGAAAGATTTTTTGTCCGTTGTATTTTACTTTTTTTTAAATCATGTGCAGTAAATCAATAGTTCTTGGCAGTTTTCTTTCCAGAAAGCGCGTGCTTTCCCAAAAGGTTGGTGATTGGCAATATCACGTGCATAGAATAGACCATAACTGTCTTTCTGCCTTAGGAAAGAGACAGCAAAAGCGGACAAAATAGATCTTCGTCCAATAACACTGTTAATTATTATTTAAATCATTGTTCTGAATTAGGTGATGAATGTGAACAAAGGAAGGTCATCCAATTGGTCCACTTCTTTAATTTTTTTCTGCTTGTCAGTTGTTGCATGCCCATCATATGATTTAGAATCATTTATTTCGCTCCCACCAAGAAACGCAGCTCGGCGGCTTTTTATGATTGATTGGATCGAATTATACATTGCAAGTTAGTTTCTTTACCTCTTGTCTTCAATTATATTTTGACTTTTACAGCTAGCAAGTGGCCGTTTTTTTTTTTGAAAGAAAAATTTCATTACAACACAATGGTGGACCATGAAATAATAAGGCATGACCTGTAATGTAGACCAAGACTATCAATACAATCAATTTATGCACAAGCCTAAGAGTGAAGTGTATGCCAGTGATTCAATTGAATGGAAAGGCTTGATTAAACGGGGCACTTAGCTTACAAATAAAGAGCACACACTACACTTATTAAAATGACCTTCGACCGTTGATGGATAAACATCTAACCAATGGGCCACAACCATAATGAAAAGCTAAACACCACAACGAGTATACTCTTATAGAGGACACATAAGAACCAACTGAGAATAAGAAAACCACCTCCATTGTTACAGAGAAAACGCAAAGCACCAGACACACATAACACTAAAGCGGAAAAACATCATGCCATTACTAACAAAGATAAAAAAACCGATGATAAACTACGGACAAATAAAGCAAATACACCAGCATCATAGATCAGGCAAAAGGCAGGGTAGAAAACCACCATCCACGAACACGACACGAGAAACCCAAGACCCGTCATATGGACACCCATTGTCAACAGCCGAACTCTCACACTAACGGATGTCAAAAGCTCTGAACGGAGAAGCCCAACCAAAACCAATATCACAGGAACCGAAAAAGCCGAAGACCCCAACAGCTACCACCCACAGCAGAGGAAAAAGGCCCCACAGCACGTGCACCAGACCTAACCTCCCACATAACAGCAATTCCGACCCAACAGTGGCCCAAATGAGAGGCCCTCAACCCACCATAGAAC
The DNA here is from genome assembly GCA_946598075.1 of Artocarpus hirsutus. Taxonomy (NCBI): domain Eukaryota; kingdom Viridiplantae; phylum Streptophyta; class Magnoliopsida; order Rosales; family Moraceae; genus Artocarpus; species Artocarpus hirsutus. Next base: position 10,376 of record CAMOHE010030972.1, read on the forward strand.
CCCCGATCGGACCACCCCTTTCTCGCCCAGGGAATCCGTGCACCAATCATCCACCTGTAGCAACCACGATTGTTGCAACTACCAAGTCGCGCCCATCCACGAGGGCCGAATACCAAGTAGCCAGCCAAAGGCTGGCGTCAATATCCAGCCTCGAGATGGGGCGGTGCACAAAGAAAGGAGAAAACATTAACTAGGGGAAGGTAGAAAAGAAACCCTAGCAGAGAAGATAAAGGTTTATAAACCTGACGTTTCCTTCTCCTCCCATTAAATTATTAAAAAAAAGACTAGAAAAAGCTTGCAAAGAAAATTATCATGCAAGTGGCTGCTTTTGCTTTGTATAAGATGTTTGTTTTTATGATACAAAAAGTCCGCCCAGCAACCGGTGCTTTTCAAATCATAGTAAAAGAATAGAAGAAAAATAAGGTGTTTTGAAAAGAAGTTTAAACTCAACAGTTTAAAATATAATTATAGCTACTATAGACAGTTTTAATGGAAAAGTTGGAACTAAAATACTAATTAGAAGGTAATTTTAGCCTATGAATCAAAATCAATAAAAGTTGAGAAAAGAGAACAGAGGCAGGGACTACTAATCATGGCGTTGGGAAGCCAAACCTGTAGGGTGCAAAATGTTATATTCATTCAATTAATTTATTCCTGAAATCAAGGCCCGATATAATTTTGGAAAAAAAAAAAAGATAGTGAAAGTCAAAAGAAATCAATTGCAATATTTTTTGTATGCACCGACATGTGAGAGTACTATAAATGCTGTCTAGTGACTTTCTGTCTAAGCAAATTAAGATTGCTATTCTAGTGTTGCAATTCTTTCTTTCATTTTTTTAAAGGGATCTAGCGTTCAATTTTTGTGCTATATAAGCTGCCTTTTATGCATGGAATCTTCCAAACTTTATGTGTTTAGCATATTAGTGTTTCAACAGCCTTTTCAATTGAGCTAATTTAAACTACAATTTAAACCGTCGTTTGAATATGCAAACAAACTATACTTTGAGCTGCAAACAAAATCCGAATCTGTGTAGATATAGAGCATTGAGATGACAATTTTTAAAATTTAGGTGGTGTTTATTATCGAGCACAAACATAGTTATTTGAAATAGATCACTATAGAAGATGGATAACTCCGATCTGACAAGATTGAAAGGCTAAAAGCACTAGGCCTAGCATAATACAGCCAAAGAAAACAACTTGCAGGTTAGACAAAAAGTCCATGATATAAGGTAGGGAGACTATCTCCGTTATTATAATAAAAAGCCAACATAACAACTAAAACACACTAAATCTATCCGGTGAAAAAATCTCCTTGTTTGTTTGACAAAATGAAATCTAAAAGAAATGGATAAAATTGAATAGACAGTGATGAAAAATCCGGAAAAGAACTAGCTATTGAGGAAAAAGGTAGGAATCATGTCGCTAATGACAAAACGAAAGGAAGCCAGATAAGGAGAATCATAGCAACATCTAGGCATCTAGATGCCACAGCGCCTCTACGTTAGTTGCCGCCACCCACCCCTATCGACGAGGAACACCAATGCTTTAATATACCCATAACCCCAAGTAGCCCAAAGATCTTGTTCATAGGGAGGAATTGTTGCGCCAACTCTGTCTACAATCTTCAAGCCACCAAACTCCCGCTGTCCATAAAAAGAAACGCCTCTGTACCCCTCCGACTAGCACATCGACAAACCCATTGCACCTTGAGTTCGCTGGTTCTCAAACATGACCAAAAAAGGGACTCTCTGGCCACATCTGAACTTAAACCCCGTCAACCTCATATTTCCCCCTCAAATCTCCAAAAAACCAGCCACCCAAAGAAACTTTTATCGCCGTTAGCCACTTGAATAACACATAATAAATAACTTAAACATTATCCACACTTTATTTTTTGCCCCTAAACTTTAAGACCTCCCTTACTTTACCCTCTGAACTTTGAAAATACCACTTTATCCCCGAAACTTTCAAACTCCTCACTTTACCCCTTGAATTTTAACAATCACCATTTTACGTTGTTTTCAACCTCTTCATTTTGACTCTCATTATCTAATTTTTTTTTCAAGTAGGCAGAATTAAGCTCACATGATTTGTACATGAGTAACTTGTAAGGGCAAAAAATAAGATTTTATCACTCTCAAGTTTTGTTTCACGTTTATACTCTAATTTAATGTTTTTCTTATCTCCTCTCATTTACAACGAGTATGTATGTACATTTCTTTTGAATATTGTTTGCTAATATCTCCTTATCTTTAATGCATAATTCATCTTTTTTAGTATTTAAATTTAGATATTAACAAATAATATTAATTTATTAAATGAGTTATGTATTAAAAAATTAGAAAAAAAATATACAAGCAAACCCTTCTTAAATGAGAGTTCGGATAGAAAAACAAAGTTATCAAGTGAGAGTATAAATGCAAAATAAAACTTAGGAGTGATAAAATCTTATTTGTACCCTCCTAGGTGATCCATATACGAATCATGTGGCTTACTTCTGTCTATTAGAATCTCTCATAACTTTTCTCTCCTAAATTTTTTACTCCCACATTTCAATCCTTATCAAGATCAAATGTGAAATTTAAAGCCTCTACACTAAGGTGTGATGCATCCATACTTCTTGCCTAAACATGTATTACAAGCACAAAAAGAGCACAATCAACATTAGTTACAAAAAAAATCGGAAGATAACTTGATTAACTATAACACCCCGAAACAGGGTTATTAGATAAGTGCAATTAAAAACAAGTAAAAAGGAACAATTAATTTAAACCATAAAACATAGACTTTAATGAAAAATAATTTTAATAAATATATGCTCCTAAGTTTCAAAAACATAATTATTATATAATAGTTCTGTAAATATAGTGTTCCACAAAAGTATAACTCAGGATGATGTCGAATAATACAATTCATACATATGATGAACTACGACTTAGAATTAAAGAACGAAATAGAAAGAGACAAACCGTCTCGAACTTCGAGCCTTCAGACTTCTACTATTAAGAAACCGCATTGCACCTTCAACTGCTATATTTGTAAAGAGGAAAAATATTTAACACAGGGCTAAGCCAAATGCCCTGTAGAGGAAAAGGGATAATGACAATAGAATAGTAAAACCAAATCAAAGATAGAGACTGATATCAGCAAATCACAACACACAAAACCCAAATGCAGATGTTCAAAATATGTAAAAACTGTCAAATATCAACAAATACGATTCGAAGCAGAGTGAGAACAATAATCAAATATTTTGAAAATCTTTGCAAAATACCACTTCATTTTAAGCACAACTCAAAAATAAGTGAAAAGCTGAATATAACACAACTTATACAGAACGAGATTAAAATGAACATTGAGATTTATGGGGACCATTATTCAATAGTCAAATTCTCTAAATAGTTCACATTTGGATTAACTGATATATCTTATATCAATATGTGTGTACTTAAAGTGCTCTTAGCCAATTAGCCATGCTATGAAGTGTTGAGGTTTAGGGTGCAATGATCGAAAAAATCCAAAAATTAATAAGTATGATTAATTAAAGATTTTTTCATAGTTACTTAGCTAAGTGCTTGAGAAGTCCAAGTATAAAATTTAGTAACAGGCAAATTCTTAAGGTCATAATAGCTATAAAATCTTCGAAATAAATGATGTTATGAATGCACAAATTTATGTGCTATATTTATGAAACATGTAACACATGTAATGTTATGATAGTACACTTATATGCTTAAAAATAATTATGTAATATGCTAAACTAAAAGTTTATGATTCATTAATTTCATGTGTGAGCCATAGTGGTGGCAATTATAAGAATCTCAATTTAAAATATTTAAATTGAGATTATGTGATAAAAGTAAAATTTTTCAATTTACCATGATTTTGTGGAAATTCGTGTATAATATCAATTCAACAAGAGTACAGTTATGGTTACGAATCAAATTTGATCAATCTAATGCGACACATAATTAGACTGTGTAGACCACAAATTGTTTATAAAAGTGAAAAAAAGAAGAAGAAAATCTCAAAAAAATCAAAATTCTCTCTCTCTACACTCTTTCTCTCTCTACTTTCTCTATCTCTATAGTTTCTCTCTCCTCAAATTCAGTCCAAGATTCTGCCTCTGTTTTCGACACCTCCCACACCAATGGAAAGCTCTCGACGAGCTGAGTCTAACGAGGTGTCGTGCCACCCAAAAAGCCGCGCGAGGAAGCCGCATGCACCGCCCAAAGTGGCAGAGAAACTCAAATTTTTCAGCGAGATATCTTTGCCGTCCAACGTCCGATTGATATAATTCTTGTTCCTACACGACCACCACAACGAGAGGAACAAAACCCACCCTTGGTGGTAGCTCAACAACTACTGGATTGCTCCGCCCGTCTACCACCACCGTGCGTCGTACACCACGGTGGAACTCTGCCTTACTAGAGGAGGTGGCCGACACCGCCCCTCCTAATGGACTCAGAGGGCCAAGGCAAGCTAGAAGCCCCACCCAATTGTGCCTTAGCATCGCCACTCATTGAAGCTCAACGCCAACGCCGCCAAACCGCCGTGGGGACTTCGAATTCGCCACTCCAAGCAACGTCGACCCAAATTGATTGGGGGGAAATATTCAGAGGAGGACGGGGAAGCTTTCCCCCACCTCAATTGCAACCTCCCATTGGCGATTGATGGAGTTCAAAGTCCACCACTGACAACCACCGTAGGAGCCTCCATTCTTGCTCTTCCTAGCCATGTTACTTCAAATTGGATGAGGGGAAACACTCAGAGGAGGATGGGTAGCAAAAGCCCTCAACCAATTTCAAGTTTCCATCACCAGAAAGCCATGATCGGAGTCTCCATTTTTGCCATCAATGTTGAGCTCTGACTTGCTATGATAGAGGCAGAATTAGGTGAAATTGACAACACCATTGGACTTAGAAGGGTCAAATTAAGGGGGTAGGCCTGAGCCCAGCTGCCAACGAAGTCTGGTCAACGTCGATCAAAGTCGGTCAACACTAGTCAATGTCGGTCAATGGCTGGTCAATGGTGACTTTGGGATTTTGTGATCCGAACCTCCGATCGACGATCCAAGATCGCCTCGTGACTTGTTTCAATGCTCTGAACGCGATGGTGACCTCATTCTAGCTAATTTCACTTCGGTGAAAATCATCTGGTATCGACTGCATGTCGATCGAGGCAATTCAAACTACAGTAACGGAGTCCAAATGACATTTTCAATAATGTATGATCTCCAAGAAGCATTCCTAGCCATTCATAGTTGCTCAAGGGGCACTGCAGAGGATGCTTTGCATACTGTAGATACAACGATGTACAACTAGACTCGCTTAGCTCGGAGTCCAAGTAAGTAGGAATTTCGCCTACATGTGAACCATTTTAAAATAAATTGTTTTAAATGCTTCTATAAAAAATTATGAAAATACATGATCAGTGATTGTTACACTATTTTATGTGAGAATGGGTGTTATGTTATGATTTATTATGTGATATTATGTCATGATATGGTATGCTACGATGATGTTATGCTTAATGTGTGATTAATAGAATATTTAAATCATATTGTTTAGTCACTCTCAAGTTAAGTATATTTACGATTTACGATTTACGATTTATGATTTACATAATTGTCATGATATGTAGTGTTAAGTCATGCTGCATGCACACAATAAGGCAAGTGAAAGTGATAAGAAGTGTCGTACCAGCCTCCTTAATTGTAAGGTACTCAAAGTAAAGTTAAAGATGACCTCAGAGTTCGATGGTCTTAAGTCTTCCACAAGGGAAGCATCTCAAGTCTTCCACAAGGGAAGCATCATGTTTATGATCTCATGATTAATGACGTTGGTACAAACATTAAAGTTATTAGATAAAGAAAATTATGGAACAAAGATAAGAGTTAAAGAAAGAAGTGAATGATTATAAGATGTTCATAATTAAGCATAAAAAAAGTTGATAAGACAGCATAAAATGTTCATGCATATTTTTATTAAAATGATTTTAATTGCATATTTTATTAAAATGATTTTTAATTATGTTTTGCGAGACTGATTTCCTACTTACTGAGTGAAAGCTTATTTAAGTATGTTCATGCTATAGGTAAGAAAACCTGTCAGCGACATTGATGGGTAGTGGTGAGTGGCGGACGAATGGTGAAGATGGGTATGGACACCGCCCATGCAATGTAATATTTCCGCATTATCAATTTACGAATTTATACATGTTTTTGTTTTACATTAACTATTTATGAAAAACATTTTTATGTTTTTAAGGAAAGGTCTATGAAGGACGTTTTATGAAAAATATATTAGAAATGTTTAACAAAAAAAAAACATTTACGAAAAACGTTTTAAAAGAAAGAACTTTATGAAATATGTTTTATAAATTTATTAATATGAAAGTTTAGACGGTTATGCTTTGAGAAATTATTATGATAGTTTTAAGGAAGTTTTTTTAAAAAAAGCATTTAGTATGATTTTATTCTATCATTTGATTTAAAATTCTTTTGAAATAGTTTTATTTACATAAAGAAATGTTTTTTTAAAAAAAGGTGGTTTTTAAAATAATGATTCTTATGTTCAAAGGAAATGTTTCGAGAAAATTATCATGATTATGTTCTAAGAAAATTGAAGTTGTGATATATGTAAAGGATTAAGTTTTGGAAATTATGATTACAATTACGTTGTTACCACTTTTAAGAAATTAATGTTATTATGTCAAGTTTCCGAAAGTAAGTTTTGGAAATAGTCATTATTTTCTTTATAGAATTAAGTCTTGATAGAGAATTTTATTCTTTTAAATGTTATATGTTAAGAATCCATTTGCGGAAAAAAAAATTATTTCTGTAATTTCAGTACTTTATGTTAAAGTATGTTGAAATTACGATTATGTTCAAGTTAAGTGACGGCTACGTAAGCGAGTCGTCACATAAGGGCTTACCCTCAGAGTTATATCTCGTAACCTGATATCTATGGCCATCCTATCATAACTAGCTATCTAAAGGTGCTTACTCTTTGACAACTTTTTCAAAACTCTCTTCCAAAAACCATGATTCATTGGCTCAGGTTCTTGGAAAGTTTTCATATATATGTAAACTATACATATGTATATACATACCCCAAAACTTTATCTGAAATCTCAATATCAATGAAATACCAATTTCTCAACCAAACAGTGTAGTCGCAAGAACATGTCTAAAAAAGTAAAGAAAATGCTAATACATGCTAAATAATAAGGATTCCAAATAATAAATATGCTCAGCTCAAAATCAGAGAAACATTATGTTTTCAAGCCAAGGAAAAGCTGATAAAACATGACAAAAAAGAAAGCATGTAACTCTATAACAATTCAAAGTAAAATTATTAGACATGTATGCTTTAAGGAGTAAAAATATAATATGCATTTTTATCAATAAAGAATTTATTTATTATTCATATATCAAATTTTG
>CAMOHE010030974.1:0-15123 GCA_946598075.1 Artocarpus hirsutus
TGAAAATTAAGGCCTTGTGAGGTCTTAGAAGTCCGTAGTAGATAATAACACAATCTATAAATAATGTTATGATACCGAAATCAATAAGGACAAATCGTTCGATACAATTTGCACATAACAGTTATAGAATTAAATATCAAATCTTACTCAGCTTATATCTCACAATCCTAAGCATAGTCTCTATCACCATTGGTACCATATAAACCTCAGTAGGAAAAAGTTTTAAAATAATAATACGTGAGTAAAATGTTTAGTAGGATATATATATATATATATATATATATTAAAATACAGCTTTTCAAACATTCAGAGGTAAATAAAAGAAATATTCATTGATATATTTATTAAAACTGAACATATAATTTACTAAAAATTTATAATAATAACTATTGGCTTATAGAGAACGGGTAGGAGGACGAAGATGGGAAGCCTTGGGTTTGTCAATCAAAAGAAGAAAGAAAAAAATTGAAAACACTTTTTTTTTAATCAAAATCTAAGGAAATTTTGGGTATTTTGGAAACAATTTTCATTTTCATTTCCTAACAAATTTTAACCAAACATGTTTCTAAAAACATTTTTATTTTTTTTATTTTTTTAAAAAAGAGAAAATATCTCAAAAACAAAACCAAGGGAGGCCAAGTTTCTTAATTTGGTATTAAAATATTTTAAAACGAGTGGTTAAAATATAAACGAGTATAATCTTTTTAGTTGAATTTTGAATTTGTTGGTTTTAAACGTTTTGTTTTGTTTAAAAATTCTTTGTATTAAATTTGTTTGTATGATACAAATAATATTTACAAAATTTGATATTTTTACTAAGAAAATGAAAATAAAAAAATGATGGATTAGTAGGAATACAAATAGGTTAAAATAGGTATAATACAAAAGATATTTATAAAATTTTACATTTATTATTATGAGATATAAAAATATTTTGGGGATATTTATTTATAACGGGTAAAATATGCTCATTGTAAAAAACTATCAAAATCACATATTTGAATAAATAGATTAAAAAAAAAGTCAAATATGTGTAGTAAAATAACTAATTTTGGCATTTTTTTAGTTTATGAACTACAAATCTGGTACAACTTTACATATTCAATTTTTTTAATACAAATTTGGCACATGACTTTTTAAATTTAGGGACTAAATATAGTAGAAATTTTAACATATGACTATTTATATATATAAAAAAAAGATAGTTCATGGAGTATTTATGACACAAAGTTAACTTTTTTCATTCAAAATTTAATCAAATGACCATTCTTGAGACACTTTTTGAGTTTAGGACTATTTATAAGACACAATTGATTACATTGTCCAACTTTAGAATGAAATGAGTATAAAGACTATCTATGAATTTATCCCTTAATTATTCTAAATCAAATTATCAATATGAATAATTATTTTCTAAAGCATATGGAGCAAATCTACACGGGTCTATGCCCATTACCAATCCTGAGCTAGGCCGTGTCCCAAATACTTAATAGCCCTAATGGTTAGACTTGTGTATTCTTTTCTCTCACTAGTGGTAATCTATATTTGCTCGATCTGTCGTAAGAGAATCAATGAGCTAGCATTGGGACCTGACAAATGTAACACCTAAGCATTTTTAATATATTAAAAATGTAGTAATTTAAGGATTATGTAAGACAAAAATATAGTTTAAAGAAAAATATTGTATAATAACATGAAAAATTATACAATATTAGAATAATGAAGTGTGAGGAAGTACACTAATAAAGTTGTACAATATAAAAATTACACTGTAAAAGTAATGCAGTGTAGGAATTAGACTGTTTAAAGATAAGCAGTATAGAAATTGGACTGTTTAAGTTGAAGCAGTATAGGAATAATACTATTTGAAAAATAAGGATGAATAAGGAATGCTGTAGCAGTATGGAGAACATACCAGCGATATAAGAAAAATATTGTTAGTATAAATTTAGACAGTACAAAGTTAGATAATATTGAAATTTCATTATGTGATAAATGAAAATAGTATGGGAGGTTATGGGACCTCATGAACTGTTTGGAAAAGAACACTGACAGTATAAAAAAATACTGTCAGTATAAACTTGAACTGCGTAAAACGTTTAGTGGACACTCAATGGATTTTGATTGGGTCACTACACTATAAAATGTGGCCCAATCACATATGGCCACCCAAAGTAACCTAACTAATTACCAAGGTGATGACTCATCACCTTTTTGTTTAAAAAAAAGAAAAGAAAAAATAAAAAGGGAGGATATATTAATGGTATAAGATACCAATTGGCAGCAGCGTGCAAGAAAAAAAAGAACAAGAAGAGAGAGAAGAACATGCAAAGGAAGGAAGAAAAGAAAAGAAAAGAAAGGAAAGAAAGAAAGAAAGAAAGGAAGGAAGGAAGAAAAAAAAAGCTATATTCTCTCCATAAAACCGTCCCTCTCTAGGCCTCCCTTTCTCAAAATTTTAATGAAATTTAGGCCTCCAAAGCTTGCAAAGAAACAATAGCAAGTGTTCTTGAGGAGGTTAACAGGTTTTAAGGTAAAAATTCCAACATTTTCCTTTAGGGTTTTAATGGTTGTCTTCCAAATTATGGATGGGTTTTTGAGGGACTTTTGCTATGATTATGTTAAGGAATTTAAGCCAAGAACAAGCACCAAACAAGAGGCGTAAAAGCTTGAGGAATACCTTGGTAAAATTCTAAACTCAAGGCTTGAAAGTTTATGTTTTTTATGCATATAAAGTGTTTGATAAAATGTTTAAGCCATGGCATGTAAGATAAATGTTAAAGCATAGTTGTTTCATGTTATATGTTGATAGTGATGATGATGGAAAGAAGAAAGTAATGGTTTTTGTGAAATTTCAAAAGGGACTAAATTGCAAAGAAAAAGGGTATTCTTGAAAGATTTGAAAATCAGCCAAAGGTCCTCCTAAACGTTAGAATTTCAAAAAAATTATAACATAAAAGTTGTAGAACCCATCGAAATTGTTAGGACAACGTGGGCAGTTTTTCAAAATTCTACTTGGTTGATAAGTTATGAATTTTACGAAATTTTGGGTATAAAATTTCAAGAAATGAAAACATTATGAAATGTTTGGAATTTGACCATAGGGCTTTTGTAAGTTTTATTCATTATGAAAAACTGAACGTTTTGGTATAAAGTTATCATTTTTGGTTCTTAGGGCAAAAATGTAAATATTTTTGTATTTCGGCCCAAACTTTAAAATTGTATGAAAACTGGGTTTTCACTAGGAAATGTTGGTTTCGTACACTATTATGGGCAGTAAGTATCATAGATGCTAATTTTTTAATAAATTAAAGTTTAGTTAAGGAAATAATAAAAGAAAAAGAGATTGAGGGCAAGATGGTCATTTTATGAAAAATGGCTTAAACGGACCTGAAACAGCCGATGTTGAAAAACACTTCTTCATGGGAATTTTTTCGTAACATGTAAGAAATAAAACATTAAAGTTAAGCACTGGATTTTATAGAATTAAAAAATTGACGAAAAACCCGCCAAGGGTAAAATTGTCAGTATCAAGGAAACGGCTGAAACAGAGTCAAACATTCTGATTTAGCAAAACGTTCTTAAATGAAAAATATTTCGTAATACATTAAGTAACGAAACCACCAGTGAGACAAAAAGTTTAACTAAGGGACGCTTAAGAACAAAGGTAACCCGATGAGTTACAAGGTTAAAGGGAAAGGTAACCCTGATGGGTTGTCGAGCTAAGTAAAAAGAATGGTAACTCAGGGGGTTACACAATTAAATAAAGAGAAGGGTAAACAGATAGTAAACCAAGTTATGAAAAAAAAGGGAATGAATGTTTAATGTTTACGTTTTATTATCAATCACGTGGATTGATAATAAATAAAGTTAACTAATAAGTCGGGTGCCATATAATTAGGACATCGAAGCCGACTAATGGAAGGAAAATGAATGGAACAGGAAAAGAATAGAGAACATCAGAGTTAAGTTCAGGTAAGTTTCAAACTTTACCTACAGCATAAAATAAATGATTTTTAAATCTTTATGTATACGTTTATAAATATGTTTGCAATTTTTATGCAAGTTTATTTTAAAGCATGTTTGCATTTATTATGCAAAAAGTTTTAAAGATTTAAAGCAAGATTTGCAATGAATTTGCAACTGTCATGTTTAAAGTCTATTTGCATATTGATATGTATGATGTTTTTAAAAGTTCAAGTTATGATTTTTAAAGTATTTAAAGTATGTTTTGCATTTTGATAATGCATAATGTTTCATAGTTTAAGTTATAAGTTTTATGATGCATTTGTTACGCAATAAGTTTCAAAATAAAAGTTATGATTTGCAAAATGTGTTTGCATTTTATGTTGCATTTGTTATGTAATAAGTTGCATTTGTTATGCAATAGGTTTAGAGTATAAGATATGATTTGTAAAGGTGTTTGCATATGATGTGTTAGCATTTGTTATGCTCATAAATGTTAAAAAGAAGATAAATCATAGAAGATAAAAAGAGAGTTTTGTATCAATCTTCTTGGTGTGAGGTATACAAGTGAAATTAAAGTTTAACCTCCTAGATGTGAGGTACATGACCTCGGTGATCGATGGTCTCAAGTCTTCCACAAGGGAAGCATCATGTTTATTATCTCATGATCAATTATGTTAGTACGAACACTAAAGTAAGATAAGGAAATATAAGGAACAAGGATTAAAAGTTAAAGTATGATAAGGAAAGTTAAGGAATAAGGATAGAAAGTTAAAGTAAGAAAAGAATGTTCATAAGACACTCATAATCGAAATTTCATATTTAAGCATAAATGGAAATATGCATTTTGATTTTTCTTGTTTTTCTTGTTATGAAACATTTATATGGTACGGAAAACATTCTGAGGAATGTTTATATCAAGTGTTATGAAAACATAAACGACAATTATGAAAAGCAATTTGAGGATTGTTTTACGTTAAATGTTTTATGAAAAGCGTTTTAGAAATGTTTTATGAAAAATATTTATGAAAAACGTTTGTGAAAAATGTTTCAAAAGAAGGGTATTATGTGAAAAGTTTTTAAAGCATGTTTAAATGCTTTGTAAGATTTTGTTTGAACTTACTAAGCAAAAGCTCTTTAAAAGTTTCTTCATACTGTAGGTAGTTTTATGGGTGACCAGTAGGATCCGTTAGAAGAGCTTGGTGTTACAGAAGGCAGATGCAAAGATTTGGGTATGGATACCACCACAGTAAGTTACCGTTGTACAAAGAAAATGTTTTCCTATTATTTGATACAATGTTTCCAAAAAAAAAAAGTCAAAGTCTTGATAAAGTCAAAGTATTAAGAAATGTTTTCAAAATTTTAAGATATAGTTTACGAACTGTTTTATATAATTATAAAGTTAAGTTTTAAGCTATGTTTTAATTAATGTTTCTTATTAAGTTTTAAAAAAAGATTTGAAATAGTTTTAAAGGCAAGTGTTGATATTCAATTTTACATATTCAATTTTTTTAATACAAATTTGGCATATGACTTTTAAAATTTAGGGACTAAATATAGTAGAAATTTTAACATATGACTATTTATATATATAAAAAAAAGATAGTTCATGGAGTATTTATGACACAAAGTTAACTTTTTTCATTCAAAATTTAATCAAATGACCATTCTTGAGACACCTTTTGAGTTTAGGACTATTTATAAGACACAATTGATTACATTGTCCAACTTCAGAACGAAATGAGTATAAAGACTATCTATGAATTTTTCCCTTAATTATTCTAAAATCAAATTATCAATATGAATAATTATTTTCTAAAGCATGTGGAGCAAATCTACATGGGTCTATGCCCATTACCAATCCCAAGCTAGGCCGTGTCCCAAATACCTATTAGCCCTAATGGTTAGACTTGTGTATTCTTTTCTCTCACTAGTGGTAATCTATATTTGCTCGATCTGTCGTAAGAGAATCAATGAGTTAGCACTGGGACCTGACAAGCATATATTATCAAGCTCCATTAATGATAAATAAATTAATCCATGATTAAGTTTCCATTTTAATTATTAATTTCAATATCACTCCACTATATTCCCGAAGTTGCATTATTGATACTATACAGTATTACAAGACTCATAAATTAGTCTTATTCACAACTTCTTATGTTATGTGTATCTATATAAGTTATCCATAACTGACTGACTGACAAGTTCCGTTTTACCTCGTGATTATTGTATGTCAAAATCTATTATTCTACTATAAGAAAATTCATTCCTTTTGTAAACATCGTTGGTAACCAAATGTATCTAGATCACCGAGGTCTTGTTCTCTTTTCCAAAATATAAATGGAATATCATCGATTATCACATGCATCTAGATGACCGAGACCTCATTCTATATTCCAAAATCCAAATAATTCCTTTGGAGGATAACATTGACTCATTGTTAGATAGTTATAGATTCCACATATGTGGAGTTTGCTTTCGTCGAATATAGGCTGCATCTCCAACATATCGACAATAGAACCTTCGTTTATTAGAACTCTTGCTTTGACATATTAAAAGATACAAGCTGCAAACATAGAGTCATTAATCCACTTTTAGATTAATGACACATAAACGATTATCAAAGTGAATTGATTTAAGTTAAATAGAATTATTATTAAATCAATTAAGCTTTAGGTCCAATCTAATGTGCGACTATCATTAGGTCTAACTCACCAATTTGTTTAAGATTCAAATGAGTTCACATGCTGTTATATTTTAGAAAATATTCCAAAAGAGCTATTTAAGCAGTATGAAGACTATGACCCTACAAAACATATTTTGGATAGTCTAGAGGACAAATTAGATGATCAAGTCCTCTTGGTGAAGCAAACGATAGTTCTCTACCTCATGAAGTGTAAGAAAGAATCTGGAGTGTCAGTCAAGGATCATATGATCCTTGCTTGGTTATTTAACTGCTACTAAGTTGAATGGAGTTGAATTAAATACAGAGTCAATAAAAGAGAGCATATTCAGTCTATTGGATGAATTTAAGGCATTTAGAATCATGATAGATCTAAAGGAAACAACTCCAACAGAACTCATGGGAGAATATATCTCGTTTGAGACATGGTCCAAAGACAAGAAGGTGGAAAAAGATGAAGATAGACTTAACATTCCTAACGCATTTGTTCTCAATAATGAGAAGGGATAGAAGAGTGGGCAAGAATTTACTAATTAAGAAGCGGGATCTACTAAAGCTTAAATGATTTTTCTGTGAAAAAAAGCTGGACACTACAAGAAAGATTGTAAAAACTTCCTAACTTAAAAGGGCAAAGGAGGTATGGGTAACCTTTTCTACTTAGAAACTTGTTTGGTGGAAGATTCACAAGGCACTTAGGTCATTGATTCTAACGCCACTAATCACGTTTATATTTTTGTGTAGGGGTTCAAGGAAAACAAGAAGTGTGCTTGAAATGAACTTTATGTTAAAAACTAGCTTTGAGATCTTAGTTTTAGCTAAAATAGTGGGAGTCATACATCTTTATTTTGATGAATTTAGGTTTATAGTTTTAAAAGATTGTTTTTATGTTCTTCAAATTAAGAGGAACCTTATCCCCGTTGCTTGTTTATTTAAAGATAATTATTCTGTTTCTTTTAATAATAAAGTAATTATTCAAAAAAGCAAGTCTTTTATTTGTTATAAGAACATAGATCAAAACTTTATCAAACCAAAGATGTGCACACTCTTGACACTGAATTTGTTAATGACTCCAAAAGGACTAAAACTTTTAACTCTAATAAAACATATCTTTGGCATTTGCAATTAGGTCATATTAACCTTAATAGGATACAAACATTAGTTAAAGATGATCCTTTAAGTTCTTTAAAGGTTGAGCCTTTACCATAATGTGAGTCTTGTTAGGAAGGTAAAATAACTAAAAGACCATTTGGGGCTAAAGGCAATGGGGCCAAAGGAGATCTAGACTTAGTGCACATTGATGTTTGTGGACCCACGGACATTGCTACACATGGAGGGTATGAATACTTTGTCACATTTATTGACAATCATTTAATATATGTGTACTTGTACCTAATGCACCACAGGAGCAGAATTTTTGACGAGTATAGGTAGTTTCAGACTGAAGTGCAATTAGGAAAACCTAGTAAAGCTCTTCATTCAGATCAAGGTAGGAAATACCTTTTAAATGAGTTTATAGAATATTTATTAGAGAATATGATTTTATCCTAACTAGTTGCACTTGATACCTCACAATAGAACGGTGCAGCAAAAAGAAGGAATAGAACCTTGTTAAACATGGTTCGGTCAATTATAAGTTATCTAATATTACCCACATCTTTTTAGGCATATACACTACAAATTGCATGTTATCTTTTCAACGATATACCAACTAAAATGGCTTCTATAACTCCTTATGAGTTATGGATGGGTATGAAACCATCCTTAAATCACTTAAGGATATAGAATTGTTCGGCACACATCCTAGACAACGATGTTAGCAAGTTGGAACAAAGTTCAAAGATTTGTTTTTTTGTAGGATATCCAAAAGGGACTAAAAGTAAATTTTTTTATAATCCATCTAGAGAATAAAAGTCTTGTTCTCCACACATGAAATGTTCCTAAAGGAAAGTTACATGTATTACTTTAAGCCTTGAACAAAGTGGTTCTTAAGGAGTTATGACCTGATGAGGTCAGTCTAGTGCTTCTAAATGTGGAGAAGAATCTAGTCAGTGTAGGGAGACCTGATCACCTAGAAAGCTTTGGTGTAGCGGGAGAGTTGTTGAGAAATCGAATAGATATCAAGGTGAAACTTTCAAAATTAAGGCCATTGAACTTGATAGTGATCCTACTACATATAGAGAAGCTATGGAGGATGTTGATGTAGATATCTAGCAAAAGGCCATAAGTGTTGATATGAAGTCTATGGCTTTAAATTAGGTATAGGAACTTGTAGATACACCCTAAGGAGTAAAACCTATTAGGTGTAAGTCGGTCTACAAGGCAAAAAAGAGGAACAGATGGAAAGATGAAAACTTTTAAGAATAAACTTGTAGTAAAAGTTTACATGTAGAAAAAAGGTATCGATCACGATGAAACCTTTTTGCTTGTAGTGATGCTTAAGTTAATTTGCATTCTCTTATCCATTGCTGTGAATCTTGACTACGAGATATGATAAATAGATGTCAAGATTGCATTCTTAAATAGCAATCTTGAGGAGAGTATCTATTTGTTACAACTAGACAAATTCAATCCTAAAAGTCAAGAGGATAAAGTCTATAAATCACTAAAGTTAATTTTGCCTCTAGATCTTAGAACATAAGATTTGATCAGGTAATCAAATCATCTGAGTGCTAACAAAATATTGATGAACCATGCATATACAAACACATTAGGGCTAGAATAGTGGTTTTTCTAGTACTCTATATTGATGACATTCTACTAGTTAGGAATGATGTAAGGACATTGTCATTAGTCAAAATTTGGATGTCCAAACAATTTGACATGAAGGATTTAAAATAAGCTAAATATATTCTTGGTATACAACTGTTTTTGACAGAAAGAAAAAAAAATGATAGGCTTGTCCTAAGCTACATACATAGATAAAGTTTTCAAAAGATTTGCAATGCAAAATTTTGAGAAAGGCTCTCAACCTAGTTAGTGTGGAATTAGTGTTTCTCAAGATAACTGTTCAAATACAGTAGAAGAAAGAATACACATGAAGACAGTTTTGTATGCTTCCATAGTTTGAAGTCCCATGTATGTTGTGCTTTTCACTAGATCATATATTTGTTACGCGGTTAGGTTTGTGAGTTGATATCAATTGAATCCAGGGCCAAAACATTGGCAAGCAATTAAGCATATACTCAAGCATCTTAGGAGAACAATGGACTATATGCTAGTGTATTCTAAAGAGTAACAATTATAGGATACACCAATTAAAATTTTTAAGCAAATAAAGAAGAAAATTGACGTCAAGATCTATCTTTACTCTGGGTAGAGGCACCATAGTGTAGAGAAGTGTCAAGCAATCTTACATTGCTGACTTAACTATAGAATCTAGATATGTGGTTGCCAGTGAGGCATCTAAGGAAATTGTGTGGCTTAAAAAATTCCTTAGAGATCTTGAAGTAGTTCCTAGTATGGATGAACCTATAGTCTTGTATTGCGATCATACGGTAGATATAGCTAATAGCAAGGATTCAAGACACCAAAAAAGGAGTAAGCACATTGACAGGAAGTATCATATATTAAAGAACTTTGTGGAAAGTAGAGATGTGGTAGTTTGCAAGGTAGCATCCGAGGACAATCTACCTGATCCATTTACCAAAGCCTTGACTATAAGAAGCTTTGAGAAACACGCGGAGACATGGGGTAATATTTCATATTATTTATTTAGGATAGGCGAGAGATTATTAGCATCGGTGACAAAAGAAACAAATGTTTTTTTTCATAATTAAAAGATATTTTGAATTAAATAAATAAATAATGTGAATATTTCATGCATTGAAAATGGTTATTATTTTATAATAATCGAGCACTTAAGTAAATATGTGATTTGTAATTATTGTAACCAAATCTTAGGATTTGGCATATATGGAGTTTATATATAGTATAGATACAATACCAAGATTAATAGTTTCAATTACATAGCCCACAGTCTATATATTTATTTGGGCACTTAATACATTATAAGACCATAATAGAAATCTACATCCAATTGGAGAGGTGGCTTATGTAGGCCGTCGAAGCGGATTGACTCCATAGAGACACATTGGTATGGTAAAACTAATAGTGGTCACACACTAGAGTGGACCTAAGTGTAATTGATTTAATAATAATTATGTTTAATTTAAATCAATTCACTTTGATAATCATTTATGTGTAATCTTAATCTTGAAGTGGATTTATGGCTCCATATCTATAACACGTATCTTTTGACATGCCAAAAGGAGGAGTTTTGACGATTGAAGGCTCCATTATTAGTACATTGGAGATGCAACCTATATTCGATGAGAGCATGATCTGTAGATACAAAACCATAATTCTCTAACAAAGAGTAAGTGTTATCTTCCTAAAGGCATTATTTGGGAATTTCAAAAAGAATAAGGCCTTGGTCATCTTAATACATATGGTAACCCGATGATTTTCCATTTGTATTTATTATAAATGGAATTTCCAAATAATCAAATAACAAAACTTTGAGATAAAATAATTGGAAGATAAAATGGAAATAAATTCTTCATTTGATGAAGGATATCCTATGGGTATACACATATATACAACAGGTTATGGACAAGACTAATTTATTAAGTCTTGTAATACAAAATTCAAGAATACAACTTTGATTCTTTTGTGGAGTAATACTAAAGTTAATAATTAAACGATGGTTCTTTAGTATAATTCATCGGCTCCCAATGCTAGCTTACGAATTCCTTGCATGCTATGTAGATGTAGTTTACCATAAGTAATATAAGAAGTTATGTCAAGCAGATTAATTGACCTATCAGTGTACACATACACAGTCTAGTTGGACTAGCATGGCTCTAGACCTAGTCCAGCTAGACTATTGGTGTCTAAATGGTATTTTGGAAAATTAAATATTTAATTAGTTTCAAAAAATATTTATTCAAATTTAGGTATTGGGATTTTTTTAGATACTTAATTATTTGCATTTAAATAGTTAATTAGAATCCTAATTGTATTTGAATTGGAATAAAAGATAATTAGTCATAATTATTTAAATTCAAAAATTATTTTGAATAATGAGATTCTAATTTAAATAGAATCATTTTGAATTAGAGTTATCTTGGATGATGCAAATAATCACAACTGAAATTTGAATCTCCTTTTACTAAGGATAGGCATGTGACACTATGGTAGGCCTAGTGAGATTGGCATGTAGCATAGTGGGAAGAAAGAGAAAAATTTTCTCTTCTCTTGATAGACTTCTAACTCCTCTAACCAATTCTATGAATATAGGTCTTAGGTCTTCATTTATTTTTAGACTGTTATAGTGCAATTTTTAGAAGGTAGAGCTTTGATCACTCTTCTTTAGTGTTCATAGTTCCTCTAGCACATATCTAGACATAAGAGACATAACATTAAAGACCTAAAGTAGAGATTCTTTGATTAGTCAGACGTGTTGCTTTCGGTCATCGGTAGGTGCATTTTAATTATAATTCTATTTATTGTTTATAGCAACTTAAGTTAAATTTCAAATGATAAATAAAAATTTTTTAAAATTACGTTGCCTCATCGAATCATTTTTTCAACACATAAATATCCAATTTCAAGATATGGTTATAATAGCGATGGATCACATGCTTGCTTAACATGTAATCATTAATATAAAAGTAACATGTGATTGTTATTTACAGATACATTAATCACATTTTTCTATTTAACAAAAAAATCATAAATTCAAAAAAAAATGTTTGTTCATTAAGGCATGTATCCTAACATTAAAAACTCTCTAAGCATTTAAACTATCATTGGTAGCAATTTTATCTTTAATGAACATGAAATGTCTTGTACAAGGACTAACCATGCAGGTACATCTCAAGACACCAATGATAATACTATAAACATAAGAAATTATGATAGGGAATACTTTGAGTTTGAGGTGGAGCTGCCTCTCCAAGAGACCCATAAAGCAGTTGTTGATATTATGCCCATTGAACCAAAATAGAAAATAATCCCATAGTTGATCCTGTTGGCCATGCTGATCGTCTATTCCTAAAGAAAATGTAAAAATTTCAAGTCCATGTCTTGAATTTGTTCCCAACTATCAATTGACTAGAGATAGAACAAAGAGGAATATGAAGCCACCAGACATATATGGTTTTGTTGACATGCTTGTATTTGCCTTGGTGACTGCGAGACAATCTAAATAGTCAAAATCTATGTCTTTTAAGGAAGTAATAAAGAGTGAGATTCTGAGAAAAGGTTTGCCACCATGATTGAAGAATTTAAATTCATCAAGAAGAATGAAATTAGGTCATAATTAAGAATGATCCAAAGCAAAAAGTGATGGAAAATAAGTAAGTAGCGGAATTTTAAAAATTTTATAAAAAGCCTTTTTTCCAAAAATCAAGTTATACATGCTACATTTATAAATTAATCTAAAATCTTCATACCTCTTATAGACCAGAAATGGCATGTCTGGCTAAAACAAAATTAAGAGAACTGTTACTTGAGAATTTCTATTGAAAAAGCCCCAACCAATTGGTTTTCTTTGCTATTCTCTTTTCCACGATTGGAATGTTAATGGGCATACGTCATTCAGTCTTCCTTCAGTTAATATTTCCTTCCAATCACAAGAGAAAACCAAGAATTAAGGTTCTTAATATTCAACAATAATTCTATGGGAGTTGCAAAGTTTCTCTCTAGAAAACTCACTCTAAATTTTTCAAGTGATCTAAATAACAATAGAAAAACATTTCCTATTTATAGAGGTTGGTGGTGCACTTATTCTCATCAGATTAGATTTCAAAATTTGAGTGTGGATCAAATCTCGTCACAAAAGTGCATTATCCTAGAATTGCTGACCTGGCAAAGGCAATCGACCACTCTACATTATGGCCGGTTGACCGGGCTAACGTGACAAACCTCTACCACGTGTTTTTAGATTATGAGAGTTATCTGATAAACTCAATTTAAACTGATTTGCTAATTACTACTATATCTAACTAGGGAATATTTCATAAAGCCTTGAAATTATCTTATTAAAATAATCATATACAAATAATCTTATAAATAAAATATAAAATAATTTAACATGTTTATTTTTAATTACTTCATAAAATTAATTCAACCAATAAACTAACCTGAATTAATAAAATCTAATGAACTGAATTTTAAGCCAATTTAAGAATTAACATAAATTACCAATTTGTCAGAAAAACACGATGTATCATTATAGGAAAATATATGAGCTAGCAAAGAAGACCCAATAGATATGTATAGATCAAGTTTCTATAATTATAAAAAAAAAACATATCCCTGACATATATATTTTATAATTATCAACTCTAGAGTTGTTCTAATAAAAGCTTAAAATGCACTCTCTTGAACTGTAAAAAATTATAAAACTCCAATAAGTCTTTCGTTTATGACATATCATCATGTGCAACATCCTCGTAAGATATCCATAATTGGCTTAAGGATAAATTCTATTTTACTTTTCTGATTATATTTATCTTATGTTTCATTATATCACCATTGAAATACTTACTATTCATAACCAATACAAACAGTGTACCATTCGGTTACACATATATATTCAAATGATTGAGGCTAAAATTCTAATTACAAGATAATGCTTGTAAGAGAGTATCATTAACTCTACAAAAGAGTTATGGATTCCATATCTATAAATAATAAGTCTACGTCATTCAAGAGTCATGTCTTCAACGTTATGCATACTTTTAATTAATTCAGGATGTCATTTTTTGGTATATCAAAAGGCACAAGTAAAAAATATGGACTCATTAATTCATTTTAGGATTAAGATGTAACACATATGATTATCTAAAACAAATAGATTTATTCAAATAGAATTATTAATCAAAGCAATTTGACTTTAGTCCCAATCCAATATATTGTCATCGATGACAATATACCAATGTCTCTACCCTTGGAGTCCAACTCCAATGACCAAGACAAGTCATCTTCTTTTAGGGATATAGACAACATAACAATCTAAATATGAATAATGTGCTCAATTTTATTCTCTTGATTGTAGACCTTTTATATTTAGACCATTCCCTTAATATTTATGTCTTCCGCATAATCTATCCCTCATATGCATAATTTAAAGGTTTAGATTAATAGTTTTATACTTTTATTTGCTTATTATACATTCAACATAAATAAACGTACGGAGGATATATTTGATACAGGACATAAATGATAATGCCTTATTGATTCAAGTATCTCAAAAATTTATTATATCATTTAACCCTTAGGGCACCTAGTCTAACAAAAAGTTAGTGACTTGTAGGTGGATATTACAGAGAAAGAAAGGTGCCTCAAATAAAGAGTCAGTTAGGTTCAAAGCCTGATTATTGGAGAGGGCTTATACTTAAAGAGAAGATATAGATTATAATTTTTTTTTCCTCTTGTAGTAAACGTACTTCCATAAGGATTTTAATAGC
>CAMOHE010030975.1:0-12932 GCA_946598075.1 Artocarpus hirsutus
GAGGGGCAAGGGGCAAGGGGGAGGGTGGGGGGCTAGGGAGAAAGAAAGGGAGGGGGTGAGTAGGGGAGACGCTGGGGCAAAGGGCGAGGTGAGAGGGGGTTGTGGTGGGGGAAAGGGCTAGGACAAGGGGAGAGAGAGAGGGAGGGGGCAGGTGGGGGGGCTGGGGCGAGGGGCGAGGGGGGTCTTGGGTGGGTGGGGGGAAGGAGGCGAGTGGGGGGGAGCTTGGGGTCGCTATAGGGGAGGGGGAGGGGGTTGGGTGGGGGGTACCCAGGGCAAAGGGAGAGAGAAAAGGAGGGGGAAGAGGAGAGAGAGAGGGAGGGGGCGGGTAGGGTGGCTCTAGGGCGAGGGGGACCGTGCGTAGGTGGGGCAAAGGGGGCAGGTGGGGGGGTCCTGGTTAGGGTGGGGTGGCAAGGGCAATGGGAGAGAGAGAGGGAGGGGGAGCTTACCGATGGCGAGTAGGAGATGGCGGTGGAGGGGACAATAGTGGAGGTGATGGTGGCAGAAAGAGATAAGGATTTTAGAGAGAGAGAAAGAGAGATTTTAGAGCGAGAGAGAGGAATTTTGGAGAGAAACGATGCGCACTCAAAATGGGATGTAGGCGCCAATTTCAAAAATTTAAAAGGGAAAATTATGCTTCCACGATGGTTTTTACAAAAACCGTAGTGGAAGCTTTGACATTCCACAATGGTTTTTGCAAAAACTGTCGTGAAAGCCTAACATTTCACGACGGTTTTTGCAAAAACCGTCATGAAAATCCACAACAGAATAAAAAAATGCTGTGATAAACTGTAGCATTCCATGATAGTTTTTGCAAAAACCATCGTGGAAACCTATTATAGCAAAAAGAATGCTATGATAAATAGCATTCCACAATAGTTTTGGCAAAAAGTGTCATGGAATCTTATCATTCCATGACAGTTTTTGCAAAAAACATTGTAAAAAATTGTGTAAAATATTTCTTAGACATGATTTTCTTTGCTGCCTAGGGTGGCCAGCCCATGTATTAAGCATCCAATGGCCCAGAATGTAAACTTTTTCTCTGTTTTTACCACAAATACAACTATAGATAGATATACAAAACCCTTAAAAAAAAGATGAAAACTGAAAGAAAATAATTAAAGAAAAATCTTAAAATAAATTAACATAAATTGGTTTATAGATGCTCTTTTTTTTATCTTTTTTTACTTGATTCCTCAATACATATCTATTCCATATCTTCATGAAGCAAGTGCGAAACATCATCTTCAAAATTATCTATCTCTTCAACCAGTGGCAATCCCTTTGTGAATGAAAGGATGTCTGTGCAATCCTCGGCAACTTCTTCACCGTCGATAACTATTCTGGGCTTTGTCGGGACGACTACAGACAACTTCATGTCTTGGGGATCAGCAATATAAAAAACTTGGATTGCTTGTGATGCCATAATGAAGGGATCATTCCTGCATCCCAATCTTCTAAAGTCAACCACTGTGATGTCGTCATCATCGTTCTTAACATAGTTATTGTCGGTCCACTTGCACTTAAAAAGTGCTATGCATAATCCCCCATAATCAAGTTCCCAAATATCGTTGATGAAACCAAAGAAGTTCATAGTCCCATATACCGGATTCTTGTCCTTGGCGGAGGCAATATGCATAGCCTCAACACAGAGAGTCACACCGCTATTTTGCACCGAATGCTTCTCATCTTTTTCATGAGTGTAGAAAGTGTAACCATTTATGGAATATGGCGTATGCCTTGTAACTACCAACGGCGGTCCTCTAGCTAGGTTCTTTAACTCTTGTAACATGCCTCCATCTTGTGATGTGGAGCACTTGTCATAGATGTGTGCTCTAATCCACAACCAAAAGGTCTGATTGTGTTCATCTTGCAACCACTTCTCATTCTTGCTCTTTTTGGGTATGCTTTTTTTAATTCATTCATGTGCACCTCAATGAAAGGCTCCATTTCATTAGCTTTGTGAAGACATAAAGACAAGCTTGCTCCCACTCTACTCGATTTACTAAGGATTACCAGGAGATAGTCTCCTAGCCTCCATGTTTATAGTCTTTGGCACCCCAATTGTGTCCGCATTAGATAGGTACTGGGGGCAAAATTCAACCGATTTCTCAACTATCACTACAAGAAATTATTGACTACATAACCTTTATTTCATGATTGTTTCCTAAAAACCATCATGGTAAGGTAAAAAAAGCACAACGAGTCACGCCCGTGAAAATAAAGACCGTCGTAGAATGAGGCCTGAGCTACCACGATGGTTTTTTGAAAAATCGTCATGAAAAAAGAAATATACCATGACGGTTTTTCAAAAAACCGTCGTGGTAGCTCTTATATTCCATGACAATTTTTTGATGGTTTTTTGAAAAACCGTCATGGAATATAAGAGCTACCACGATAGTTTTTTGAAAAACCGTCATGGTATCTACTAGCATATTCCACGATAGCTTTTTAAAAAAACCATCGTGGTAGCATACTTAAAATCCCTTTTTCCCACCTCGACATTCAAACACAATTCAGAAACACACTTCACAAATACAAACATAGACCCGTCTGAATCACTTGTCGCTGTCTCTCTTCGCCTCCACACTCCTTAATCTCAGCCCAAATTGTAAGTTTTTATTAGAAATTGATAAATTGTTATTGATTGTGCTGTATAATTAATCCAAAATTGATAAATAGTTGTTGATTTTGTTGTTTATTTTGTGAAATTTGTATTATGGATCATAGGTATGATTTCTTCGTTTTATAATGAGTATGTGTAACTTGTTTTATGATGGATGATGTTTTTGTTTTATGATTAATTAATATATATAGGTGGGTATATATATAAATTGTGAAATTAATTTTAATTAAATATTTGCTATTTATTTTTTCGATTTAGGAATTGCAAAATGACTAGGAAATGGATATGGGATTTTCAATTGTCTATAGAGTATGTGAATGTTGTAGAAGAGTTCTTGGATTTTGCCAAAAGTTATGCCAATGGTGATAAAATTCGGTGTCGTTGTGTTCAATGTGGAAACCATAGATTGCATCCAATTCTAATTGTTAGAGGACATTTATTTCGAAATGAAATTATAAGTAGTTATCAAACGTGGCATTTTCATGGTGAGTCTAATTTCAATTCAACTTTACTAAGTAAAGAAAAGCAAGCTATTGTGGAGGATAATATGGAGGATGAAGACAATATGGTTGACATGGTCAATGATTTATAAGAACACTTTATGCACAGTGTGAATTTATTTGAGACAGTGATGAATGATGCAGAGATACCCGTGTATAAGGGGTGTACCAATTTCACTAAATTGTCTGCTTTAGTTGGATTATGGAATTTGAAAGCATTGGGTGGATGGTCAAATACTAGTTTCACAAAGCTGTTGGAATTTTAGAAAAGCTTCTACCAGAAGGTAATAAATTACCAACTAGTATGTATGAGGCTAAGAAGACTTTGAGCACGTTGGGAATAGATTATGAGAAAATTCATGCTTGTGAAAATGATTATGTTCTCTATAGGCATGAGTATAAGGACGAGAATTATTGTCCTGTTTGTCAATAAGCAAGGTGGAAAAAAGAAAAGGAGCCAAAAGACAACAAGAATGGAATGCCAAAGAAAGTGTTATGGTACATTCCACTGGTACCACATTTGAGGCGTGTTTTTGAAAACCCAGAACATGCTAAGAATTTGACATGGCATCATCACAAATGGATGGATGATGGTATGCTTAGACACCCAATGGATTCACCACAATGGAAGACTTTTGAAGCTGATCATCCTAACTTTAGTGCGGATCTAAGAAACATACATTTTGCTTTGTTGATAGATGGAAAATCACGACGGTTTTTGACGAAACAAACCATCGTGGAAAATCACTCTATTCATCCCCTTCCTACGCCAATTCTTCTATTACACGACAGGAAAAAACCATCATGAAAACTCCATGTTGTATCACGACAATTTTTTGATCGTCATGAAATTTTTCCATGATGGTTATAGACCGTCGTAGAATCCACATTTTATAATAGTGTATGTAACTTTCTACAATACATCCGTTCGGCCTATTTCGATTCTTCACATAGCCCTTGAAAACCTTCATATATCTTTCAAATGGATAAATCCATCTCAAATACACCGGTCCATATAACTTAACTTCACGTACTAAGTACACCGTTAAATGAATCATGATGTAAAAAAATGCCAGTGGAAAATACTTCTCAAGCATGCATAGGGTTTGCACCAACTTCAATTGTAGTGAATCTAGCACAAGTGGATCAATTACCTTCAAGCATATTTAATTAAAGAATGAGTACAACTTGGAAATTGCAAATCTCACATCCTTTGTTAGAATTCCCTGCAAAGCAAGTGGTAGTAATTGCTGCATCAACACATGACAATCGTGTGTTTTCATGCTAATAAGTTTCAAATCCTTCACCGACACCAACTTTTTGAAGTTTGAAAAATACCCATCTAGCACTTTTAACAAAGCAAGCCATTCACAAAGCTTTCTCTTTTCCATTCTAGATAACGTGTGCTTGGTCGAAGGTAAGTAAGTGCGGTTTCATCTTTCATAAGAAACAAATTAGGCCTAATCTCCATTTCCATAAGATCTAACTGAGCTTTTTCACCATCCTTAGTCTTGACTAGAATGTCAGGTAACGTGCCGACTATGGATTCATAAACATTTTTCTCAATATGCATAACATCCAAGCAATGACAAATAAAAAGTGTCTTCTAGTATAGAAGATCAAAGAAGATTGATCTTTTTTTTCCATGGTCCATCAATTGGTGGCTCGTCTTTACCTTGCTTTCTCCTACCAAATACAACTCTTATATCTTTTACAGTTTCAAATATTTGTTCACTTGTCAAAGCGCAAGGAGGGTCTCTTTCTTTGTTGTTGCCATCAAAGGCTTTCTTTTGTTTGTGATAGTGATGATCTCTTAGCAACCATCTCCTATAACAAAGAAAAACAGTTTTCTTAACATTCTTCAACCGTTTGTGAGACGTTTTCGTCGTGCAAATAAGACAACCAATAGAACTCTTCACCGAATAACTAGCTAAGTTGCCATATGTTGGGAAGTCGTTAATTGTCCATATCAACATTGCATGGAATGTGAACGTCTCTTTTCGGTAAGCATTTCTAACTTCAACTCTATTTTCCCACAACTTTTTTAGGTCATCAATTAACGGTGCCAAGTATATATCAATGTCATTGCCTGCTTGGTGAGGACCCGAAATCAATAAAGACAATATTAAAAACTTCTGCTTCATGCACATCTTTAAAGGGAGATTATAGTTAACAAGAATTACGGGCCAAGTGATATGCCTACTACTCATGTTACCATGTGGGTTCATTCCATTCATCGATAAAGCGAAATGTATATTTCTTGGATCTACACTAAAGTTGGGTGATCGGCTTCGAAAGTATTCCATTGTGGTGAATCTAGCGGGTGTCTAAGCATACCATCATGCACCCGTTTGTCATGATGCCATGTCAAATTGTTGGCATGTTCTGGGTTTATGAATAAACGCTTCAAACGTGGTACCAGTGGAATGTACCATAACACTTTCTTTGACACTCCATTCTTGTCGTCTTTTGGCTCCTTTCCTTTCTTCCACCTTACTTATTGATAAACTAGCCAATAATTCTCATCCTCATACTTATTCCTATAGAGAACACAATCATATTCACAAACATGAATTTTCTCATAATCCATTCCCAAAATGCTCAAAGTCTTTTTAATCTCATACATACTAGTTGGTAATTTATTACCCTATGGTAGAAGCCTTCCTAAAAATTCCAATAGCTTTGTGATACTAGAATTTGACTACCCACCCGATGCTTTCAAATTCCATAATCCAACTAAAGCAGAAAATTTAGTAAAATTGGTACACCCCTCATACACGGGTGTCTCGACATCATTTATCATTGTCTCAAATAAATCCAAACAGTGGACAAAGTGTTCTTCTAAATCATTGACCATGTCAACCATATTATCTAGATCCTTCATATTATCCTCCACAATAGCTTGCTTTTCTTTACTTAGTAAGGTTGGATTAAAATTAGACTCGCCATGAAAATGCCACATTAGATAACTATTTATAATTCCATTTTGAAATAAATGTCCTCTAACAATTAGAATTGGATGCAATCTATGGTTTTCACATTAAACACAAGGACACCAAATTTTATCACCATTGGCATGACTTTTGGCAAAATCCAAGAACTCTTCCGCACCATTCACATACTCTATAAACAATCGAAAATCCCACATCCATTTCCTATTCATTTTGCAATTCCTAAATCAAAAAAATAAATAGCAAATATTCAATTAAAATTAATTTCATAATTTATAGATATACCCACCTATATATATTAATTAATCATTAAACAATAACATCACCCATCATAAAACAAGTTACACATACTCATTATAAAACAAATAAATCATACCCATAATCCACAATACAAATTTCATGAAATAAACAACAAAATCAACAACTATTTATCAATTTCAAATTAATTATACAACATAATCAAAAATAATTTATCAATTTCTAAAAACAACTTACAATTTGGGTTGAGATTAAGGAGTGTGGAGGTGAAAAGGGATGGTGGCAGCGGAATTAGATGGGTCTGTGTTTGTATTTAAGAAGTGAGTTTCTAAATTGTGTCTGAATGTCGAGGTGGGAAAAAGGGGTTTTAAGTAAGCTACCACAACAATTATATTAAAAAACCGTCGTGGAATGGGGCGAAGCTACCATGATAGTTTTGTTAAAAAACTGTCGTGGTATCTTTTTTATTCCATGACAGTCCCGCATTCCACGACGATTTTTGTCTTCGCGGGCGTAA
Organism: Artocarpus hirsutus; assembly: GCA_946598075.1. Classification (NCBI taxonomy): domain Eukaryota; kingdom Viridiplantae; phylum Streptophyta; class Magnoliopsida; order Rosales; family Moraceae; genus Artocarpus; species Artocarpus hirsutus. Next base: position 6,850 of record CAMOHE010030975.1, read on the forward strand.
TTTGTTGCTCTTTTTTCTCCTTACCACAACGGTTTTTGAGGTTAAATAAAGGTTGTATAATTAAAAATTTGTTGTAGTGCATTGTCCGGTTTGTCAACAAGCAAGGTTGAAGAAAGGAAAGGAGCCAAAAGATGATAAGAATGGAGTGCCAAAGAAAGTGTTATGGTACATTTCACTGGTAGCATGTTTGAGACGTTTATTCAGAAACCTAGAACATGCCAAGAATTTGACATGGCATCATGACAAATGGGTGGATGGTGTATGCTTAGACACCCAACAGATTCACTACATTGGAAGACTTTTGAAGTCGATCATCCCGAATTTAGTGCCGATCCAAGAAATATACATTTCACTTTGTCGACAGATGGAATGAACCCCAGAAGGTAACATGAGTAGTAGGCATAGCACCTGACCCGTAATACTTGTTAACTACAATCTCCCTCCAAAGATGTGCATGAAGCGGAAGTTTTTAATGTTGTCTTTGGTGATTTTGGGTCCTCACCAACTAGGCAATGACATTGATGTATACTTAGCACCGTTAATCGATGACCTAAAAAACTTGTGGGAAAATAGAGTCGAAGTTAGAGATGCTTATCGAGAAGAGACGTTCACACTTTGTATAATGTTGATATGGACAATTAACAACTTCCCCACATATGGCAATTTATCTAGTTATTCGATGAAGAGATCTATTGGTTGTCCTATTTGCATGACGGAAACGTCTCACAAACGGTTGAAGAATGGTAAGAAAACAATTTTTCCTAGTCATAGAAGATGGTTACCTAGAGATCATCGTTACTGCACACAAAAGAAAGCCTTTGATGGCAACAGCAAAGAAAGAGATCCTCCTTGTCCTTTGATAGGGAACAAATATTTGAAATGGTAAAAGATATAAGAGTCATATTTGGGAAGAGAAAGCAAGGTAAGGACGAGCCACCGATTGATGGACCATGGAAAAAAAGATCAATCTTTTTTTATCTTCGATACTGGAAGACACTTTTTGTCCGTTATTGCTTGGACGTTATACATATTGAGAAAAACATTTATGAATCCATAGTTGGCATGTTGCTTGACATTCTGGGCAAGACTAAGGATGGTAAAAAAGCTTGGTTTGATCTCATGGAAATGGAGATTAGGCCTAATTTGTTTCGTGAAAGAAGTGAGAATCGCACTTACTTACCTCTGGTGAAGCACACGTTATTAAGAGCAAAAAAGAGAAAGCTTTGTGAATGGCTTGCTTCTTTGAAGGTGTCGGATAGGTATTGTTTAAACTTTAAAAAGTTGGTGTCGGTGAAGGATTTGAAACTTATTGGCATGAAAACACATGATTGTCATGTGTTGACGAATCAATTACTACCACTTGCTTTGTGGGGAATTCTAACAAGGGATGTGAGATTTGCAATTACCAAGTTGTGCTCGTTCTTCAATTCAATATGCTCCAAGGTAATTGATCCACTTATGCTAGATTCACTACAATTAGAGTTGGTGCAAACCTTATGCATGCTTGAGAAGTATTTTCTATCGGTATTTTTTGACATCATGATTCATTTAATAGTGTACTTAGTATGTGAAGTTAAGTTATGCAGACTAGTGTATTTGAGATGGATGTAACCATTTGAAAGAAATATGAAGGTTTTGAAGGGTTATGTGAAGAATCGAAATAAGCCGGAGGGATGTATTGTAGAAAGTTACATAGCAGAGGAATTGGTTGAATTTTGCTCCGAGTACCTATCTAATGCGGATGCAATTGGGGTGCCAAAGACTATAAACATTGAGGCTACGGAACTATCTACTGGCAATCCTTCATCAGAAAATCGAGCAAAGTGGGTGTAAGTGTAATGACCGAAAAAATTTCATTAATAAAACCTAATACTTAATTGGGTTTAATTAATGAATTTACTTTTAAAAAATGTGATTTTTGTAAAAGTTGTAATTTTTGTACAAAATTACGATAAAGTATGAATAAACGGCATTGATTGCATATTTTATGGCAAATGTGATGAAATATTGCATGAAAAGGGTGTTTGGAAGGCAAATCAAAAGGAATTTCAAGGCTAGAAATCAAAAGGAGGTCATTTTGGTAAGTTTTGGTATTCAAAGTTTTGAAATTTAAGGAATTTTGTTGGATTTTTATTTTCTCAAGTCCATATGAGTCCTTGAACTTATGGTTGATGGAATTACATGTGAATGTGATGAATGACCTGTTTAAGTGGTGAAATTTTGATTTATGGTGTAAAATGATAGTTTTTGCATAAAATGATATTTTTGCAATTTTAAGGTTAGACTTTGTAAAAATAGAGTTTGAGCATGAGAATGATTTGAGTTAGGCATAGAATGGTCTCTGTAGGCATATATTTGAAATTTTGAAGAGGATTTTGACAAAAACATCCTAGGGACTAAATTGAAAGAAAATTTCTTTTCTTGACAGATTTGAAAAAAGGCCAAAAAACCCTTGTACAATGAGATTTTAGAAAAAGTTAAAACACAAAAGTTGTAGATCTCGATGAGACTGTTATACGACTTGAATAATTAAGTAATAAACGTTTTATGGTGAAGCGTATTGAAATTGGCTAATAGTTTTATAATTGGCCAACAAGATCCTAGGAGTCTAGGAGACCGAAGATCGAAGTTGATTTTTGCAGTGCTTGAAAGCAAGTAAGTACCCTTCCCACCTATAGTATGAAATAATAGGTGTAGAATACATGAATATGCATATTAAGGTATATATTCAATGCAAACTTGTATGTTGTTATGAAATGAGTATCTAAGACGTATAGAATCGATGCCTGTGTGTATACGATTAGAATACCTAAGTATATAACATGTTATATATTGTTATGTACAAGATATTGTGTTTCAATGTATACAATAATGAATGCGTGTATGTGTATGAAGTAGGTACTTGTGTGTACTCCACTATGCATACAAACTCATATATCATGGATAACATGTGATTATCATTTCATACCTAGTATGACAACCATATTAAATGAATTAGTAATTATATCACCAGAAGTTAAGAAAAGTGTTGTACTGCCTCCAGAAGTAAAGGGAGTTTAAAGGATAAAATATGGTCACGGTGTTACGTAGACGTAAATGATATTGCGCAATGGTACGAACACTAGGGCCCTAATGAAAGATAAAAAATGATGAAGATAAGGAAAGTTCATAAGAAAACATAATTGAATCATGCATTCAATTGATTCTCCCATGTGGGATTTATGGGAGTTACTGGACGTTAGCTCATTAAGTTTTTCATGCTGTAGGTATTCCGATGAGAAGGTCAGAATAAATTGTAACGATGAGGTGGCAGACAGATGATGGGTGCAGATTGGGTATGGAGTCTGCTACTGAATATTTTCGCTGTGCATATTATAAGTTATTTTAAAAAGGAATGTTTGAACAGGAAAATGTTGTAAAAGTAAGAATGTTTATGTAAAAATAAGTGTGAGAAAGTATTTTGAAAGTTACCAAATTTATTGTAAAGTAAAGTATTTATTTTAGTTTCAAACAAAAATTTCCTAAATTTTTGCCCCTAAGTATGCAAGGAAAAGTTTCATCACAGCCTGAAAAGGCGGGTTGTGACAGTTGGTATCAGAGCAGAAATCTTGCCATCTTACTACACACCGTCATTTGCTCCATCGCCATGGCTCAAGTAAGATAGTTTTATTTTAAGTATGAGAATGTTCAGTATTGTCAATTATGGTATTGATATATGAATTACGATGATAAATATAGAATATAGTAGAGCCGCATCACAATCGTGACATGGAGGCTGATAGAAGAGCAAGTATTGTGTTTCGAGACGCGATGCCACCGCGTTATCATGGGAGTCGGCAGCCTATGGTGCTGACCGAATGGCTTCATGCAGTAGAGGTGATTTTTGATGCTTGCCACACACCACCACATCTCCAAGTTCTATTAGCTTCCAGATTGTTGTTTAGGGAAGCACCAGTATGGTGGCTCAAGATTGCACCTAACGAGCGACCAAGAGATTGGCAGGGTTTTAGAGGACAAATTCTAGCAGAGTTCGTGCCTTTACCCCCAACAGATGCCATACATGTTCAAATGATCCCAATGCTGTAGGCAGCTTGGCGACATAGGTTGTACTTACGCGTGGAACCAATATGGGGAAGATATGTGTGTGAGTTGGTAGATCATTATATTTTGAGATTTCGTCGAACCATGATGCCATTGATACCCCCATAAATACCCTTACGATGTATTTGTGATCTTGTTTGGAGAGATCTACCCAACGCAGTTCAACAGCACATGTAGTATCTGGGGAACTTTATCAGCGTCAATAACTTCCTTATGGCAGTGTTACATGCAGCGCAGAATGTGGTTACACCATTGGAAGGTCCCCTAGTGAATATGGAAGACGATGACGATGATGATGATGACGACATGGATGAAGAGCCCGAGCCTCCCAAAGTGATAATTGCAAGTGATGATGAACCTACTGATTTAGATGAAGAAGAAGAAGAGGACCCCGAGGAGGATCCTAAACAAAGCGATATGTCAGGAGTCGAGTCTGACTGAAAATGAATTAATGAAGACTTTTGTGTAGTCTAACGTACATGGATAAGGAAACAGTAATGTTTTGAGCCTTATGGCTTTTGTATATACATGTATGTCCGGCAAGTGGTTTCCTTCCCGGCAATAGGGTATATGCAGCCGGAAGTGATAACTGCTCCTGAAAATGATATGAATGGTTTATGTATGAAAGTAAGAAAGTATGTATGTAATGTTATGAGGAATGTAAAAAGGAATGAAAAAGGGTCATGAAATGAAATGTATGAAAGTTTATGAAATGAATTGTATGAAGGTTTATGAAATGAAATGTACGAAAGTAAATGCAAGGAAATGTATGAAGCAAGATATTAAGTTCATGTGATTATGTATGTTGCATGTATTTATGTGATTTAAATATATGCACTTATGGATTGGATGCTATTAAGTTAATAGCATATGCTAACATAGTAACGAAATTATATGATAGGTATATAACGATTAATATCGATGACAGATACACCCGGAGGATCGATGAATCCGGATCTAATGGCCATGATTATGGAATTGCAGTAGAAGCTCCAAGCTTAGGGGCAAGAAATGCAAGGTTTACGAGAATAGTTAGCTAACCAGAATCCCGTACCTCCAGCACGTACCAATATGCCACCCCCAGTACCACCGCCCCAGCCAGCAGAACTAGCAGGCCTCGCTGCTCCGATAGCATCTACTACCGAATTTTATGAAAGATTTCGAAGGATGAAGGCTCCAGAATTTGATGGATCTACAGACCCCTTTGAGGCCGACAATTGGCTTACTGGTATAAAAAAGATACTTAAATTTATGGAACTTAGTGACCAAGAGAAAGTCCTATGCATCTCGTTCTCTCTCACTAAAGACGCCAGGAGGTGGTGGGAGTCTGTAGAACGTAGAAGAAACGTTGACGATATGTCATGGTCAGATTTCATAGAAGAATTCAACAGGGCCTATTTTAATGTGGAAACCATGGCGGCTCAACAAGAAGAATTTAATAATTTCAAGCAAGGTAACCTGTCTGTAGTTGATGCTGTAAAAAGGTTTAATCAGCTAGCACGACTTTGTCCCGAGTTAGTGTTGGAAAAATAATACGCAGCAGAATTTAAAAAATTTTAAATCAAAGTATTTCCCAAACACAAGTTTGAAATGTTATATGTATAAATTAACCTGATCTTACTAACCTTGTATTTGTCGAAAAGCTCTCGAAATCTGTGTAGAGAAGTAACATTCCAGAAGAGCCTCAACCAACTGGTCTTCTTTGCTATTCTCTATCCACGATTGGAGTGAGTGTGGACTCACACGTACAGCTCTTCCTCAAGGTGACTCTCCTTCCAACCAATTGAGAGAACCCAAAGCTAGTGTTCATGATTTGTGAACAAGAGCTCTCAGAGAGTTTCAGATTTTCACTAGCAGAGTATCACTCTTAATCTCTCAATTGATCTAAATAACTCATGAGACTCACTCCCTATTTATAGAGGTTGGGTCTAGGGTCATTCCTTATCAGATAAGGTCTCAAAAATTCAAAACAGAATCAAATT
>CAMOHE010030976.1:1451-27917 GCA_946598075.1 Artocarpus hirsutus
CAATTAATGCTATACATAGGAAAGAAAGTTAATTACAAAATGCTGACATAGGAATTATTCAAGCGTTTAACTTTCATTGGACTGATGTAGCACATAAACAAAATGACATGGTACACCTGGTCTATTGAATAATTACTCTGATTTTAAAGGGATATAATTTTAAAAGACTTTGCACAAAGCTAAAAAAAGAAGGGCATTTCCTCGATTTTCTTGAATTGGAGCGTTATCATGGACCAATGAGTAAGTAACAATACCACTATAAATTAAGCTTAATTTTCTCATAAAAATAGTATATTTAGACCTCAACTTTCTAAAAGTGTTTTTCCTTAAGTAAAATTCATAATTACTATAGTAGTTTGAAGTTTAACAAAATTTTCAGAATATTTTAGAGTTATAGGGTGTTTGGGAGCATTGGCTTGAACTAATTAGTTTAAAATACTATAGCATATAAAAGCTTTATATTGTACCTTACTTTTACTTTATACTATAGCATATGAGAGCATTACATTATTTGAGTTTAAACCAGTTAGTTTAAACTAATGCGCTAATCACCCTCTAAATAAATTTCATTGTAATTATCATGAGGTTGTCACATTTTTTAGTAATAATTTAAATGCTACAAGTTTTAGTTATTTTTATAATTTTCTAAAAATTATAGAGAAGTTGTAGAAAATGTCATGTTTTATAAAATTATTAGTGGCAAATGTCATGGATATTTTAAGATGTTAACAAATGTCACATTTCAATTTAACTTTATAAATTACATAATTGTGAAGACCATAATACCTTAATTTGACCAAAATACTCCAACAACAAATCTAATTATTTTTTTACTTTGTTTTTCTTTTCTTAATTTCTATTTCTCTTTTATGATTCCTTGTTTTTGTCGCTTTCTATCTTTCTTGTTGTTCGAGTTCATCATTGTCAGAGTTTGCGTCTTGTTTGTTGTTGCTCGTCAACAATGTCAAAGTCACCATTGCAGTTTGAATATGGATAACAAATGGAGATTAGAGATCACAAAGAGGAAAAAACGCAATGGTTAGGTTTGTGATGCCAAAGAGACCCCAGACAGCATGGTTTGATGCATCAGGAGCATATGATGCAACGAAAGAGGGTAGTGCGGTAACGTGCAACAGAGGAGGCACGAGAGGATGGTTGGATCATGAGTTTGTTTGGTGTCATCGATGCCCATCATCATTGATTTTTGTCCAACCATCGATAGAGTTTGTAGATTGCCAATGTCTAAGCATGATGAACTAGGCGGTGTTAGTAGTCGCGCTATAGGCGGTAGTTGTCGGCGATGGTATGAGCATAAACATTGAGCACAATAGCTTTTTTTTCATATTTTGAGAAAAAGGAGGGATAAAATTGAAATGTTTGGCATTGAAATTTTAAAATATGACATTTATTTTCAAATATTTTAAAAAATTGATATTTGCTTCCAAATGTTTAACAAAATCTGATATATTGTACAATTTTCCAAAATTTTATTATATTTTGATTTTTCAGATAGATTTTCCTATATTAAAAAAAGGAGAAATTTTAAAAAATGCCATTTCATGAAACTCATTTTTTTTATAATACTATGCATGTTTGAAACTTATTATGCCACTAAACATGTTACGACAGATAAAAGCAAAAAAGGAAGAGAGAAGAAAATGTTAGGGTTTATTTATTGAATTGAATAACAAAAAAGAAAAACAAAAAATGTTTAAGCAACTTACATTAGGTATTTTAAACAAGTAATATGAGTGGTAATATAACACAATTTTTTTTAAAGTGCACCATGAATACAATTTTGAGAAACTACATGTTATGTCATATTTTTAAAAATTGTGTTTATTCATCCCACATTTAAAATATTATACCATAATACTACTCACACTATATCTTTAAGTTACGTCATATTTAAACATGTATGATATTTGTAAAAAATAAATTTCAAAAATATAGAAGTTATGAAAATTCTCCCTAAATTCTTCTAAAAATAAGCCCTTGGTGTGACTCACTTTTGTGGACTTCGTGGTTAGGGCTCTTTCTCAGGCCCGAAAGACTGAGTGGGCTCTCAAAGACACAATAGTTAAACCGGGCCCGACCACAATATCCTGATCGATTCCACACTAGCGAACCAAAAACACACGTACAATGGCTGTTTCCTCCCCAAATTAGGGTTTTAGGAAACACAGCTATATAAGAATTGCAGCCCCGCTGGTGCAAAGCTTCAACCCACATTTCCGTCTTCTTCTTCTTCCAAGGACTGAAGCACTCAAGTTCATATTCATGGGTACAATTACGCAGAACCATATCTATTTCTCTGACCCTTTCTTTTTCAATTTCGTATTTGAATCTATATAATTTCGATTTCTTTATTTTTTTTTGTTTATTTTCGTTGTTTTTCCTCATGCAAAAGCGAGGATTAAGGTTCACGAGCTTAGGACCAAAACGAAGGCGGAGTTGCAGAACCAGTTGAAGGATCTGAAGGCGGAGCTCGCTCTCCTTCGTGTCGCTAAGGTCACCGGAGGTGCACCAAACAAGCTCTCCAAGATGTAAACTTTTTTCTCTCTATATTCTCCTAATGTTGTCAATGTATATGCTTATACATGTTAAGCCTATAATGTTTGGTCTGAATGGGAATGGGATATGCAGAAAGGTGGTGAGGCTTTCGATAGCGCAGGTCTTGACGGTGATTTCGCAGAAGCAGAAGGCGGCTTTGAGGGAAGCCTACAAGAAGAAGAAGTATTTGCCTCTTGATCTGCGCCCAAAGAAGACCAGGGCCATCAGAAGGCGTCTTACCAAGCACCAGGTACTGACTTGTTTGCTTTAGTTTCAGTTTGGGTAGTGTTATACATTGATTAAATTGTTGAACTTTCCTGTTCTGAATGGAATTTAGTTCTAGTGTATAGTTTGTGGAATTCGCACGTCATTGATTTGGATTACGGCTGTGATTGGTGGAGTTCTTAATTTGTATCTGTTTGATATCACATTTTGGATGCTTTTTAAGTTCGACGAAAGTGGCACCATCCTTTTGTGGTAATCTGGTTTGTCCAAGTGTCTTAGGCATTTAGCATTGACGTTAATTTTGCGTATTTTTGACGGTACTGCTACAATGAAGTCGACTTGTTGCTGTGTATAGGTCTGTATCGCAATAGTTGCCATGTTGTATTAAATTTAAATGTTTGCTGATTCTGTTTAGCTTTTATCTTTTCTTTTACAAGATAAAGTGTTTGCTAATTATGTTTAGCTTTATGCCAATTACTGCTAGGTCAAAAGGCATAGGGGTACGATGGGGTGGGCTTTGGGTGTGGGACAGTATGATCTCAATCCTGCATCGTGTTTGCTTTATTGATAGGTCCAATAGTAGAGTCAAGTTTGCCTACAGGTGATCATTTGTCATAGCTCCCTTGAATGCTGCCATTAGTGCTTTAATTTTATAGCCCAAATTTTATGTGATTGTGTTGTTGTATTCGTTGCGTTGGTCCTTTGTTTGTTAATGTCGACTGCTGTTATAGATAGAAAGTTCCTGATGATTTGTTGAATTTTGACAATCCTTGCCTGCCTCTTAATGGACTCCAGATTGGATTTATTTGCTAAGTCATTGATGAGAAAATTTTTGTTCTTCTTATTTGAAAAGTCATTCGGCGCTTGTGGATGAATTTAGAATTCTGGTGCAAAAGAGAAATTTACGGAAAGGGTTGAAAATCCAGTTGCTTGATTTGGACTCTTTTGCCTACTGGCATTGTAGAGCAGTTAATCTCTAGGCCTGATCTTTAGTATTCTGATACAGTCAACTGAATGGTTTTCTTGTTTTGTGTAGGAATCCTTGAAGACAGAAAGAGAGAGGAAGAGAGAGCTTTACTTTCCAATGAGGAAGTTTGCAATTAAGGTGTAATGCCGAATGCACTTAGGAATTTGGAGCTTTACTTGTTATGATCCATTGCTAGGATACACTTACAGTTTTTTTGCCGCATTTTTATTTGATCGAGACAAGATTCCAGTTGAGTTTTTTGTTGATTCCGTTGTTCAGTGATATGCCTTTTTTACTCTAATATTTGCTACAAATTGCAGCAAATTCTGTCAGTTTTTCAATCTATTTGGTTATGAGTTTCTTGTTCTTGAAGAATTGGCGTTGTGCGGTGGAGGGATATTGCAACGTCTGATAAAATTATGTTTTTGAAATGGAGTTGCTGATTGTTGGTAATATAACAGTGGCAAAGTTTCTTTAAAAGAATATAAAAATGAAAGAATTGATAGATTTCTTTTCTAAAAAAAAAAAAAGAAAAGAAAAGAAAGAAAAGAAAAGAAAAAGTTCGGCTAGCTAAATATCATAAATGTTTCCAATTTTCCGTCTTATTTAAATGCTAGCTTTAATCTATGAAAGAAAGTCTGATGGATTTTAAATGTGAAATTAAATCAGTTACATAGAAAGGCTTTGGAGGATACATTTTGTCGGCCTAACCTAACCTAGATGGAGGATGAAGCTTGAGTAGTTCCGAAGTCCTCCTAAACACAATCTATGAGGGTATGCTCTTTGCAATTTCTAATTGATATTCAAGTTTGCCCGAAACATGATACAGAATAGAACTAGCTTTTAAGTCTAAACGACCCAACAAGCAGGGTGAAAATGAACTGCAGGGTTTTCAAGGAAAATACGCAACATAGAACACAAACTCATTACATAAAATAGTGTTAGACCAGTTTCTGAATCATCCTAATACTTTGAGATGCATCTACAACGTTTGATGTTAATAAGCTGCAACAGAAAATATTAGGCGACCCATGTTTGGTAGTGTTAGACAATAAATCTCCATTCTCAAGTGCTTCCAAGTTTCAAAAACACTCTAATTGTTACACAGACACAGAACAACTAATCTTCGAGAAAGTGAGAACGACGTTACTCGTAAAAATGCACGCGGACAAAAATGATAACAGAACAAGGCACTCAGCCGACCACAGTGGGAGTCGAACCCACGACCTTTTGATCCGAAGTCAAACGCGCTAATCCACTGCGCTATGCGGTCCTCTGGTGTTTATTGGTCACTTTTTCTAGCTTTATATAAAACTTGAGGTAGAGTGGTACTTTACTTTTTTTTAGGCCATGTTGCCAAACACGCAAATTAATGTCGGTAAATCGATATAATTTCCAGCCCGATGCAAACTCATTATATGTCGTAAGAATAAGCTGTCAGGTTCACATTTTTCTCATAAGTTTCAGATTAACAAAACTACGGCTTAGAGCAACTTTTAAAAGCAAAACCAATCCAAATAGTCACAAATTGTGCAAAAAAACGACATATTTTATAAACAGTATAGTGTGGAAACCGATCCAAAGCCGATGGCTCAAATCAATTGTCACTAGGTTGTTTGGGAAACATTACTCTGGGATCATGCTTTCGTTATTAGAGTGTTTGAAAAGTATGGTTAAAATTAACCTTTTAGTTTAAAATATTATAATATATAAAAATTTTACATTATATATATTTTTTTAATTATAATAATATATGAAAGTTTTATACTACAAAACAATTACTTTTTAACCATATTTGGCAAACGGGTACAACAAAATTCTGGTGTGGTCCCGGTCACTCGTTACTTGGTTGGACAGCCTGAAATGATATTTTTGAATTTACACTCGTCGTAAACTGAGCCTAGCTAACACTTTTTTTTAGCATCCCCAGGATTCTTGTTGCTTGCTAGTACTCCGAATTAACGTCGACTTATATTTCACATTGATTTGTAAAAGTCTTTACAATTTAATTAGTTGTGGAATGCTAATTTTGCTCAGGTTACAATGTTAATGGATTTTTTTATTATTTGTTATGTGATTAATGCAATCAATTGAAATTTAAAAAGATAATCTATAAAATCACACTTGAGCCTTACATGGATTTTTTTTTTATTATTTATTTATTTTTTTTACGAAAAGATGCCTGGTAGCTTGTAGAGATTAAATTATATGCCAAATATCCCTTAAGACTAAGTTTTACAATTTTTTAGGTAGTAATCAACAAAATTACTCAACAATACAGCACTATAAAAATATTCGATATTAATTCCTCAAAAAAAAAAAAAGAAGCTATTAATTAACTTTCATGTATTTTATCATATAAAACCTTGGTAGAAGATAAACACTTTTCTAATCTGCCAAACAACCTTTTTTTTTTGTTCTTTTTTTTTTGTCAATAAAATTAATTACTACCACTGTCTAGTTTGAGAAGCTTCTCCAAATACGTATATGCCTAATGCATACGCTCTTCAAACATATATATATATATATATATATGAAAATGTAGCATAAAAAATGAAACGTGACATATTGGATTGGCAAATCAGTTTCGAGGAAATTAAAAAGAAAATCTGTATGTGGAAAAATCTTTGCATCTGCACGTCACATCTTTGAAAAAGGAAAAATTAATCTAAACAAAGACGAAATATCTGACTCGTCCCACTTTTGGCTTTTATGGGATTTTCAAAGTTAGTGATGGCTGATTGCAATTGTTATGTTTTCTAATCAGAAATGTCATGGATCACCCAACTAGTAGGCAGACTTAAAACGTCATGGCTTCGATATCCCCATGATACACGCACTAAAAAGCCAAAGTAAAATTATGTTAAATTGGATTAATGAAAATTGCCTTTTCTTCCATTTTGTCGTGCAAATTTCTTGTCGACGAGAGATGAAAGAATAAGTTAGTTGGCATAGAACATTTTTTTTTTTTTTTTGTTTATAGTTGATGAGAGAGACCAACCAGCATCAAGAACAAATTTAATTACATGATTTTTTAACATAATTTTGAGAACAAAATTTAATAACGTTGATTTTATTGCATTTTGACCTTCAAACATTAAAATATTATTAATTACACTATAGACTCTGCTCATTAATTATGTTTGACCTTTCAATTCATACATTTCAAATATTACTTACTTTGAATGGCATTTTAGACAAATCATCCATTTGAGGTTAATTTAAATAAATTTATTTTAGACAAATCATACATTTAAGGTTAATTTAATTAATTTAATCTTCACATATTTAATTTGCCGACAAGATCATGTAGACTGCTTTTTCTAAAAAATAAATAAATAAATTCATTCGGGTACTAAACTTGTTCATGATACCCTCCATTAATTAACTAAATGAGTGTCACGATTTATTCCATCGAGTAGTTAACAATTTTGTGATAGAAGTACAAACATGGACAAGAAGCATAATTTAGGGTGTATTTACAACATCTTAAGTTCAGGACCCTAAATGTGACAATGAGCATAGTTCCATGTCAAAATTGATATTAACCCTAACAGTTAACATTACCCAATATTACTTTACTTTTCTTGCTAACTTTTTAGAGCTTTCTATGGTAGATTTAGTCAAATTCACATCAAAATAAAAAGAACAACTGACATAACGTGACATAACTCTAATATTTTAAATAGAGTCCTATTATTTAGGTTTTTTTTTTAGAGTATATAAGTCAGATGACAAGCCACTATAAATGAGTATAAACAAATTATCCAAATACGTACTACTACATGGGTAAAACTTACATTTACGGATTGCAACGAATGTTATCTATTTTGAGTTAGGAGTCATATATTCATTAAAAAAAAAAAAAAAGGTTATACCCAAAAGACTGCCGTTTCAAGCATATTTAATAAAACCCAACCGTGCACATGCATAGATATAAAATGTAGAAATACAAAATTTGTCATCGAGTCTGAAAAGGTGACCAAGAGAAGTCAATATTAAATTAAAAAAATTAAGGGTCAACCCGTGAGTTTAATTCATAGCTCACAAACTTGGAACCATATATTATATAGGCATAAGCTATGGTCTGCGAAATGTGGATAAAACGTATTAATCGGTATTATATTTCGTGCCAACGTTGTTGATCAACTAAATAACGCGGTTGCAACCTCAAAAGTCAGCGGCCCCTTTATGGCGAGACGTTTGAAACCTTGGTCTGGGAATTCAAAAGCGTTGACACTCTCACTGTTTCACGTGTCAACTGGCAACAAAACAAAACCGAAAGATTAGTAAGACAGACAGTTGCAAAAAAAAAAAAAAAAAGGAAAAAAAAAAGAAGAAGAAGAAGAAAAGAAAAGTGAAATAATTACTGCGACATCTTGACATGAAGGACCCAATGGAGTGGCTTAGAATTGTTTCTTCTTCATTGTACGCCTTTCCAACCGAAAAATACCAACTGTGTAAAGATCATCAATGTTCTTAAACTTTTTTTTTTTTTTTTCGAAGGAAATGTTCTTGAACTTTTATGCGTAATATAAGGACGATTGAAGCCCCGGCAGGCATTCTCGGCCTTCACGTTACCTGCCTGTTTAGAACATAGTTCAAATAAAAAAAATTAAAATATTGTAAAAATGGAAATTTTAGTGAGAGGAAGCACTATAATAAAATTAATTTGAACTAATTTTTTTTTATTTGAACTATTTTCGTTTGGATAATTACCCTATTTAGGATTGCTTTTGGTCCAATATTAATTGTTTTACCCTTTTTTGGATATCAATTCTCCCGAACCTCACTACAAAAAAGTAACTTTAATCACAATAGTTTTAGCAAAACTCCTTGTCACAATAATAATACACATTTAGTCCAATCTTTAATTGAATTTTTTGTTGTAACTAAAACTTTATGGCTAAAAACTCTATGACTTTTAGCCATAAAGTTTTTAGTCACGAAAAACTAAATACATGTTAGTCACACAAAAATAAATTTTGTGACTAAAAGTTTTGTTAAAGATTATTATAACTAAAAGTTTAATTTTTTGTAGTGCCTATACGGCCTTTTTTTATTATCTTTTTTAAGGGGCAACAAATAAAATATATCTACAAAATATGCTTGGCACATATTAATAGACTTCACTTTTGTGTTCTTTTGTTAATGTCCCCTTTTATGTCCTTTTAATATTAGATGTCATGTTATTTTAAAATATAATATCATATAATGTTGATGTGTGTGATTAGCTAAAATATTTTAACGAATATATTATTAGGGAGACATGAAGAAGGAGAAGAAAAAAGGATAAACTAATACAAGCCTAATCTCATATTATTGCTACCTAAAGAAGATTTAATGTCTCTAATAAGCATTAACAGCTTGGTTGTTGTAATGTGTATTAATTCAACAAATGGGCACATTCTGACAAGTCTTGATGAGTTTGCTGGCTAGATTGCACTTAGTTTTAGATAAATGCGAACACGAGGAAATGAGTCAGCATAACTTTTTTTTCCCCTTTGTCTAAAAGCATGCTTAAATATGGCCTATTAATTAAGGTGACCTAATCAGAAAACTAACTAAAGTTAATTTGTCATCACTTAGGACACGTTTGGTATTTCATATTGTATTTCTTAAAAATAATACAACGTTTAATGACATCCATGTATTGTATTATTTAATATAAAATAAAAAATTATTACAATACAGGCCATGATATCAAATACGACCAAAAATCTCCAAATTAGACCGTATTGTATAATTTAAACTAAAAATGTGTATAAACAAACCAATCAAATATTTAAAATATATTAAAAAATTGATATTGAAGTTGAAGTTTTTAAATGGGATTCTAGACAAGGGTTTGTGGCTTAGGTAGAAATTCGAGACTAGGGTTGAGATCAAAATTTAAGGTTAGGGTCAGGATTTGAGGCCAAAATTTAAGACCGGGATCGGGGTCCAGGTTAGGGTTTGGGATTAAGGTTTAGGGTCGAGATCAAAATTAGGATTTAAGATCAAGATCGAGGTCAAAATTTGGGGTTGGTGTCGGGGTCGAGATTTGGGACCGAGTTTGAGGTCTAGATTCTAAACTAGGATCACGGTCGAGTTTGGGATTCAGATTCAGGGTAGGTTGGTATGGAGAATTGAGACTAGAGTCGGGGTTGAGATTCAGGATCAAGGACAAGGTCAGGGTCAAGAATCGGGACCAGGGTCAAGATTCTAGACCAAGGTTGGGGTTGTGGTTAGGATTCAAAGACGGGATTGGGATCGAGAATTTAAACCAAGGTAGGGGTCGAGATTCTGGACTGGTCGTGGTTGAAATTCAGGGTTGAGGTCAAGATTAAGAATCAAGACTGGTCGAGGTTAGGATTAGGAATCAAGATCAGGATTCAGACTAAGGTCGAGGTTGAGATTTTGGGTCAAGATTCAGCACCAGGGTTAGGGTCAAGATTCGAGACTAGGGTTAGGGTCAGGATTTAGATTCAGGGCTGTAGTAAAGGTCAAGATTCAAGGTCGGGATCGAGATTTAAGACTGAGACCAGGATTAGAGGTCGAGGTCGGTGTCAGGATTTGGGACTAGGGTTGGGGTCCTAATTTGGGATTAATGTCTAGGTCGAGGTTCAGGGTCGGTGTCTGGATTCAGGACCGAGGTTGGTCTCAGGATTTAGGATTAGAGTTGGGATTCAAAACTAGGGTTGGAATTAGGATTTGAGATCGAGTCATAACTTTATATCAGAATCAGGATTTGGGGTTGAGATTTAGGACCCGGGTTGGGTTTGAGGTTAGGATTTTGGACTGGGGTCGAGGTCAAGATTCGGGACCTCGACCCCAATCTTGACTATCGATCCCGACCCTATTCATGAATTTTGAACCCGATCTTAGTCTAGAATCTCGATCTTGACCTTGACCCCGACACCAGTTGTGACCCTAAATCCCTACTCCGACCCCTATCCTAAATCCCAACCCCAACCTTAGTTTAAAATTTCAACCCCAACTCTAGTCCCAAATCCCATCACCAAATCCCGACCCTGACCCCGACCCTAATCCTAAATCCTGACCTCGACCTTTGTCCCAAATCCTGACCCTAACCTTGGTCCTAAATCCTAACTCCTACCCCGATCCCAAATTTTGATCCCGAATAGGTCTCAAATCCCAATGCCAACCCCGATCTTGAATCCTAACCTCAAACCCGAATCCTGAATCTCGATCCTAACCCTTACCCCAACATCGACCTTGACCTCAACCTTGACTCTAGTTCCAAATCTTGACCCGACTCTAAGTCCTACCTTGACGTTGATCCTGAATCCTGACCTTGACCTCAAATCTCGACCCCGACCAAGTTCTTGAGTCACAACCCTGACCTCATTCTTGAGTCATGACACTAACCCCAAGGCCTAATCCTGACCTCGACCTCAACTCTGCCATACAATACAATATGCAAAACTATTTGTCCACTTTTTTTTTATAATAGTTATTCATTCTATTTAGGTTTTAAACTAATAGAGTGTCTAGAAAGTGTGGTTAGAACTAAAACTTTAAAACTAAAAGCTGTAACATGTGATAACTAAGCGCTATAGCTTACTTTTTTCAACTATTGTAGCATATGAGTTCAAATTTAGCTTATATATCTGCTTTGTTCTATCCTCTTTTGTGTCCTCCTAATAGTATCATGCTACGTCAATTAAAGTATTTTAATTAACATGACATTTTAATTAACGTAATATAATATTATTAGTAGGACATAAAAAGGATATAAAAGTCAATTTATTTGAGTATTTTATACTATAATAACTGAATGTTTTGGTTATAACTGATTTTGCGACAGACGCTTTAAATTATAACAAGGACTTTTGAAATAAACGTGTAACCTTGCATGCATTGAACTAAGAAAGAAAAGGTATCTTTTCCACTTACAAGAGCGCTAACACAAAGATTGTACATAACCAAAAAACTAGATCTGGAATCCACAAAGAAATATGAATCAGTCAATCACAAAATTGAGAATTCTATTGCTTGCTTGCTCTTGACCATATTAATGTTAACAACTTCTGGTGGTTGAATGAACTTAAATTCTGTCCAATAAAAAATAAGACTTAACAAGGATCATTAATTGTTGTTTACTCTTGCAGCACCTCCATAATGACTTCTTCTGTTGGATAGCGAATTCGTTCGTAGGTGGAAGTTAAAATTTAAAAAGTGGAAATTCGAAGGGAAGAAACAAATATAAGGGCATTTATTCCCACACTTTTTGGCACTTTTAAATTCAATGAAATGTCAACTTTCTTTTCTTATTATGATTCTTTGACTTGCATTTCATTATTAAAAAGGTTTCCTGCCTCACAAATATATATATATATATATATAAATATATATATAATATAGAGGCTGACAAATTATGGTGGGAGAAGCTACTAAAGCTGTAATATTTGAAACCAACTAGAAAAATTATTCCAATTGACTTTTGATTTTTCATAAATTTGACGGCTGGAATTATCACTTGCTTCTCGTTAGACGCCAATTAAAATTGGAATCTCTTATCAATGTTTACGAAGTTGAGAGAAAGTGAAATAAAATTTGTTCGTCGTACGAATATTTAGTCTTATTTCCTTGCTCTGCAAACAAAAATTAATGATCACGTAGTTTTGACCATGCAAGACTTATCTTTACCTATTCTAGAATATGCTATTCGTTTCCCCTCCTTGAAATTTCGTTTTGTTTTTTTTATCTGCTTTTACTATAACGTCTTGTCTTGCTTCCAAATTTCTAAGAAATTTCTAACTTATAATAAGGTGTTACGCACATGCTGAGAACATTTTTCGTTAACAGACAATTTTGGCTGTGGGTCCGTTATTCCACAATAGAGACATCTAAGTTCAGTTTCAATAATCTGAGATACAAAAGGCCAATAATTTAATATTTACATTACAATATTTTTACTATTGTATACAGGTTCAAGCAGGATACATTTAGGGGGTTAGCTACACTGCCCCCTTTTAATTTATCTTCTAATCAAACAATAATTCAGGTCATATATTGTCTTTTATTTGTTTCCTTTCGTGTTTTCGACAGATAACGTTTCATGTTAATTAAAATATTTTGGCTAATGGGATTTTTAAATTAATGCATGAGACAATATTTTCATTGATCATATGGCGTTTTAATTGACGACAAAATATTATTATGAATAAATGGAACAGGAAATAAGACACATGTTTTAATTTTATCAGAAAAAAGTTGATAGCATACCAAGATATACATTTATATGTAGATCGCATGCATATGTGTATGTTTGTGTAATTATATATTGACACGTTAGTGTGTGTATGTATATGTTTATGGATGTAAGGCATGTTTAATTCATGTGCAGTACTATAAAATATGAAAAGAGTAATAATCTTTAGTTTCTGCTTTCATTCAAATTAAATTGGTTTAGACAACGAGGTCAGATAATAATTTATTGGGCAATTTTAATTAATGACTTGAGAGTTAGAGATCGCTAAAAGGTTTAAGCTAATAGTGAGATTCCATAAAATGTTGTTTATTTAATGTATAGTATTTGTTTGACCTAATCAACTCTCTTTTTTTATAATTATTGGTAGAAAGCTTTCTACCAGTTCAACTTAATTTTTTTATTCCAGATATGTTCCCCAACTACAAATCTACATCAATACTATAAAAAACTAGACTTTTAATCACAACAATTTTTAGTAAAATTTAAAGTCACAAGAAAATATTTTGAATAATATACATTTAGTCACAACCTTTAGTTTAATTTTTGTTATGATTAAAACTTTTAGCCACTGGATTTTTTTAGTCATAGAAAATTTCATGACTAAAAACCCTATGGCTAAAAGTTTTAGTCACAACAAAAATTGAACTAAAGTTTGTAATTAAATGCATATTAGTTATAATATTTTATTATAACTAAAGTTTTTCTAGAAACTATTGTGACTAAAAGTCAAATTTTTTGTAGTGTAGGAAAGAGTAATAATTGATGTTGAATGTTATTTGTTTTTTTAACACAAATTAGGTGTTGGAATTATATAGACATGATTAGTTTATTGACAATTTGTTACTTTTTGGTTATTTTATGATTGTGTTACTAGACATTTTAAAAATTTATAATAATCAGTACATCTAATCCATAATTTTGGGCATCCATCGTGGGGTAATTACAAATTAATCCCCTGTTTGTTAGTGGTTCTAACCACTCAGTTCCTATCACAAACTCAGTTATGAACAATATAACGCTCTCACATGCTACAATAACAATAAAAAAAATTACTATAGTATAAAGTTCTTAAATGTTATAGTAAAAGTAGTTCTAACTACTGGTTCCAACCACTCTTCTAAATACCTTATAAATTGTTATTGGTGAATTATATAGTATGCACTATTTAATTGTTATTGTTTTTGTAACCTTCGTGATAGTTGTGGATATATTCTAGTCATTAGATGCCAAAAGAAAAATCCATCCACAAACTACAAATTCGAAGCTTCTATATCGAGGTAGGTTAAGCAAAACCAATTTAAAATTGTTAAGCCAATTACACCGTTGATGCACGCAAGGAATCCTTGTGTGTTAATAATTAACAAGAAAATTATTAAGGGGTTCTACTGCACTTACATCCTCTCTAAATCACCCGTTAATTTTATTTGACATTATAATAATTATTTTTAGACACTTATCCGTTGACGTTCGGTAGGGTCAATCCTTGTAAAGATAGCTTTTTTTATCCGAAATATTAAATTTTAACATTAACGTAGAGATTTACATTACATTAGAGTATGCTCAAATTATATATAATTTTTTAGCTTTATATTGCCATTTTCTTCAAAAATTAATACTGCAATATGTAAATATGTTGTCCGATAAAATAAGATCATGCCAAAAGAATATTTTTTTTCATACCCTATTGTGAATTAATTTTGCTTTTTTTTTTTCTTTCTTTAATAATTTATTCATGCGCACTTCTTAGGCCTGACGGGGCAGCAGTCCGAGCACTCATGAGGGTGGGCCCTACTTGGTGTCCCACATGGAGCCCACGACCTATAGTGCTTAGGTAATAGTCCCGTCAAGGCCAAAAGTTTTCTTTTTTTTTTTTTTTTTTTGGTTCGTTGCTTCAAGAAACAAAGAGGCTAAAAAAGAAGAGATTAGTAAAGCTTCTAGTTCTAGCAAATTCGCAGCCCTACGAAAGGGAAAAAAAAATTAAAATAAATATTTGAAAGGAGGAGTTTTTTTTTTCTTAAGATGTAGTATATATATTTCTCTAAATGTTAAATTTGATAAAAATTTTATAAAAACAAAAAACGGATACAAAAATATTAGCCCTGATACAATTGATTGGTCAAAATAGAGCTGTATAATTAAAGTGGTTTTTTAAGATACGTTTAGTTTATGGTTAAAATTAATGTGTAAATTATTTTGTTATAATATTTTTTTTATAAAAATTTAAATTTTATTTAAATCTATAAATCAAAACTTTTAGTACTATATCGTAAAAATCTATTATAATTAAAAAAAAAACATGAATTAGTTGCTGACGAGCATGATGATGAGACTGGCTGGCAGCATTTTGTGTAAGTAATGATGAGCACAAAAGACAGATAAATAAAAGATCGGCTGAATTATTAAAGTGGTTTTCTAGTGCCACATCATGAAAATCTCATTATAATGAAAAAAAAAAAAAAAACAGGACTTAGTTGCTGGCGACCATGATGATGAGACTGGCTGGTAGCATTTAGCGTAAGTAATGATGAGAACAAAAGACAGATAAACAAAAATAAAGCAATCTTATTTAATTCTCTAAAATTAAAATTAATCTATTAATAATATAATATAATTTAATATAAAAAAATTATATATTAAAACAGGTTTATAATTTTATAAGTAATAAAATTATAATCTTATATTTTTTTCATAAAAGTAATAGCTCTAACATGGCTTTTACTCTTTGAAGTCAAAATCATGAAATTAACCCTTGATAATCGATCTGATTCATAATAATCTTAATTTATTCAACACTAGTATTTCGTAATTTTGTAAAAATAACGAACTTGCTTGAATTTACTCACAAAGAGATAAACTAAACATGGTTGGATAGCAACTGGGAATAGGCGAACTTCGCGACGAGATCAAGGAAGCTCACTAAAAATTATGTATTTTCGTGGAAAATAAAAAGTTGTATAACATATATATATATATATATATTTCAAGATAACTAATCTGATTGTGACAGTAGAAAGGGTTTGAGTTTCTAATGCTAAAACCGTGAAACAGTTGGTGATTAAGGGAACAAGCATTTGTAGATTGTTTCGTTTTTCTTAAAAAAAATAATGGAATTTACCGTTATTTTGATACTCTTTCTTGTTTGTCTCGTTACGTACAGGTTCGATCGGTTGAAAAGTCATTGTCCAAATGAAAAACGAATCGGTGATAGGCTATAGCTATATATATAAATATATAACGCGTTTATAGAATTTGTTGCGTGTAAACCGAAATACACGGATAAAACATAAGAACAAAAAAAAAAAAAAAAAACTACGTTTAATGGCTTTTTAATTACGTTTCACTTTGTTGCGAACACTTCTTAATTAGAATTTAATTGACTTGGTTTGAGCTACTAATAACTCCAACAACTAAGCTACAAAAATGAACCTTTCTAACCGTGAGTAATTTAGGGCCCGTTTGTTTCGAGGCCGTTTGTTTCGAGAACTCTTTGGATTCTTTAGACTTAAATTTAGATTCGAGTATTAAGAATCCTTTGAATACGTGTTTGTTTCCTTTAAAATCCAAATCATTTGAATATCAAGAATCCAAGTTTTCAGAGTTTTGACTCCCTCTTAAACTTTTGATACTCGGATATATCTGCTACAGTAAAACATAAAATTCTCTCTTATATTTAAGGAAAAAAATCATAACTTGTTCATTTGTTATCCAATTGAGATGATTCTTTTTTCATTGTGTTCCTAGTGAATAGAGGAATAAATTAAGATCCATATTGTATTTTTTTAGGATCATTAACATCAAGATTTTATTAGATTTGTTAGTAAATCAAAAACTATTTTCACTACCTCTCCAAACACAAATTTCAATTTTATTCCATACTCAAATTAAAACTTAAATGTACATCGAAACGTTAATTCAAATTACTAACTCAAATTCTAATTCAAATCATACTAACTCAAATCAAATCACTAATTCGAATCTATTTACCAAACGGACCCTTATTTGCTATCATAAGTTATTTAGAATACCCTTAAAAAAGGGTTTTTTTGTGTGTTTTTTCCTTCTTATTTTGAAAGTTTTTATTTTTATTTTACTTTGGTTATTTTAAACGTCAAAATTAATTATTGACTAAGGTAAAATATAAGTTTGTGTATTAAGTCTAAGCTAAAAGTATATATTTGAATAGGTCAAAACTTAAAGTAAAGTTTGTAAAAACTTAAAACAAAGGGCATGATTTTTGGATTCACGGGCACAAGAAAATTTATTCCACGGTATAATATAAAATAAATGAGTATAGTTAGAATTATTCATCATTGAAAATCAATGATTAATGCTTTCTTTTGAGGTATGACTCTCTCTCTACAAAATCTGCTAGGGTTTTTTAGGCTTGCTTCCTTGTGCCACGTCCACTCTCCCCTCAGGTCAAAGCCCCAAGATGGCATTAGGTTGGCTGTCGGTACGATGGCCTTAGGGAGGGGGTAGTGCTTCTCTCTCTCTCTTTCCCCTCTCGCCCTCTTTCCCCCTCTCCCTCTCCCTCTCTCTATACAAAATATGCTAGGGTTTTTAGGTTGGCTACCTTAGGTCAAAGCCCGATGATGGCCTTGGGGTAATTGCCAGTGCAATGGCCTTAGGGAGTGACGGTGCTTTGGTTTGGAGTGACAATAAGGGCATCTTGGTTGAAGAGGGTAGGCGAGTAGCGAGGAAGTCTTTGGGCGAGTCCTAAAGGCTACAAAAAGGTTGAGGCTAGTGATGGTTGAGATATCTAGGTTGGTGGGGAGTGGGTGAAAGAGCCTATGATACAAGAGGTAGAGGGCTGGTGGTGGCATAGGGTCAGGCAAGGAAGGCATAGAGATGGTCGATGGCATGCAGATTTGGCTTTGGGCGATGTACTGCCTCTGATGGTGGGGCCTTTGCTATCCTGCAATGGTCGATGGTCGTGCTCCCTATTTGAGGGCTTCATACATTTTGGGTCTTTGTGGCTTAGTAACGGCTATCTTGTCACAAATAGGTCTTTCTGGAAAGCTAAGGATGCTTTGTGTGTTTTTTGTTATTTTTATTTTTTGTTTGTTTATTTAAAATAAATGCTATAATAAAGGAGGTGGTCTCTCCATTTCTAGTTTTGGTTTGTATTTCACACCTGTTGATTAACAGCAAGGTGTGTGGTGATTGGAGGATAGGTTTGACTCTATGTCGAATTGCATATGGGTTTGGAAGGTTTGATTTTGGTCGGTTAGTTTTTTTCCATCGATAGTAGTGGTATCTTGAAATGAGCAGTGATAAACTCTATTCTAGGTCTTGAGTGAGCCCTTTTTCCTTTAGGTCTCAACGCCTATCTTTGTCTCTATGCTTCATCTAATCTTTTACTCGTAGATTCAGTCTTTATCTAGGGTTATATTGTGCATAGTGAACGGTCATATTTAACTTTATTTGTTCTATTTTAGTTTTGAAGGAAGGTTCATTTTAAAAAAAAAAAAGAACAAGAAAAAGAAAAAGAATTACTCATCATTGTATGAGGTACGTATGGCGAAGACACAATTAATTAATAAGTGCATAATTGTTTTTGAAAATAATTAAGTACATGAGTGAAATTTATAGAAATTTACATTTCAAAAAAATTTATTTTTCAAAATATGTGCTCTCAGTGGGAATACGGTTCCACCAGTGCTTGGATAGTATTTTAGAAAAAAAAAAAAAATTAGTACTTGTTATTCCAGTGAATTAATTCATCAATGAAACGAATCTTTTGCGGTCAAGAGAGGGAGGGAAAAAAACGACATTTATTTAAAACGAGTTGTTGAGGCTGTGAGTGGGATATAAATCACATAAAGAAAGACCGAGCTTTGAAGATCTCGGCGCATAAAAGAAATATATGGGCTGGAGTGAATTGATCTTCAATGCAACTGAAAACGCCGTGTGAAAGATTTGATCTTATAGTTGAAAATAAGTTTTCTAGAATGTATATTAATTAAAATCAAACACTTTCAAAACCCCTGTAGTAGGGGAGATCAAAGGAGAGCTTTTCTAGTTATATAACCAAAATTTTGTCAATTTCACTTGAGTAAACTAAGTTTATTACTAGCTTGTATAAATTTGATATAGAAATGAATTTATTGAAGATTTTTGGAAATTAAAGATCAAACTTTAAGTGTGTTTGATAACGCAGTTAGAATTAAAAGTTAGAACAATTTTATTATAATATACGAGAGTTTTATATTATAATTTATTTTCGTTTTACACTATATGTTGTTGAAACATAGTTGCCAAACGGACCCTTTGTGTTAGTTGATTGGGACCCACACAAAAGTCGGTTGTAAAACTCAGAGATCAAGCTTTGTATTAGAATTTCTAATTTCCTTGCAAATTGACGATGAGGCTTCCAAGAAATTAGATTCTTGGATTTGGACAGTTTCTAGAGACGCGGTGAAATTAACAGAACTCAACTGGAACACAAGATACAAACGTTTCTATGGTCGACTATGCAAGAAATTGGTTTTTTTTTTTTTTACTTTGTAATTGGTTTAAGACATAATAAACCAAAGGCCCTCTATGAATGCATTGTTTTTCTACACAAGATAGAATATATCTTAATTCTTTGATTATCCTCCTCATTTTTAGTTTGACAGGATATTATGAAGACACACAATAAAAGAAAATGAAAGAGACAGAGAGAGAGAGAGAAAGCAAAAAATGCTTCCAGTACTAAGTCACAATAGTTTTCTTGTTTCCTTTTGCTTTTACTGTCCGGTGTTCTTATATTATTGTTTTTTATCAAACATTTGGAAAATAATCTAGATCAGCCAACTTATTCAACCCATGTATATTTTGACGCCATTAGTAGCCTTGAAGTGCTCGAGAACTTTTCAACCCAACCTAATTGGCAAGTGATCAGCAGCTAATTAATTATTTACAAGTTTTCTTATCATTCCTGACGTGAAACAGTCTCTGGAAGAAACGAAATTTGGTAAAAAGGTGTACTATTATATATGTATAACTTATTATGATTATGTTTCTTTTTTCGATAAAAAAACCTATAACGTGTTTGACAAACTCAGTTTTAACTTAAATAGTAAAGCTTTCATATGTTATAGTATAAATAAAAATATATTAGAATATAAAACTCCCACAGGTTATTATACTTTTTGTTTTAGATTTCTAACTTCAACTCATTTTTTTAAATACTCTTGTATTTATGATTATATTTATTTAGTCTTTTTCCTGGAACGAGGAACGACGACATTAGTAATTAGTTT
Organism: Artocarpus hirsutus; assembly: GCA_946598075.1. Taxonomy (NCBI): domain Eukaryota; kingdom Viridiplantae; phylum Streptophyta; class Magnoliopsida; order Rosales; family Moraceae; genus Artocarpus; species Artocarpus hirsutus. Next base: position 21,661 of record CAMOHE010030976.1, read on the forward strand.
GATAATAGGCAAGTTTATAAACCCTTCAGCTAAAGCCAAGTACGTGGACTTTGTGCTTAGAGAAACGACAAGAAAATAAGAGCCAAATAGACTCCGGCTTTCTTGTTCTCCAAATATCGTCTATCTGGTGTAGTTTATATATCGTTATTGATACCTTATGGCTTCTTCAATGAACCGGGTCCAGTGCTGCCCCAAGAAATTAATTAAGAGGCATAAATATTGCATGACTTGGCAAGAACCCCTTTATAGAATTTGTCAAAGTACGTTTAAAACTCAACCGAATGAAATTAATTCTTATTTCAATTCTCCATTCATGTATGTAGGAAAATTATTATTATTTTTTTTTTGGTATGAAAAAGAACTTATGGAGCACCAGGACCGTAATTAAAAGAACAATTGACCTTTTAAAGGCGTTATATTGCATACAAATTTGAAAAGATAATACGTTTTGACAACTTTGTTATAACTATATTATTAAAATCGATATAATATAAAATTTTTAAATATTATAATATATAGTAAAATAAATTATAACATAAAATTTTTACATATTACGATAAAATCAATTTTATCTTTTAATTTTATCTTATTTACGTTGCCAAACTTGACAATGGCGTTGATCCGAAACTCGGAAAGAAGGGTCGTACCAAAACATTGCTAAGTGCTTGACTGTCTTACGTAAATGAGTCTAATCATATTCCTTTTTCTAAGTTGTACACAAGAGAGCTTACGTGACGTATTGAGTTAAGTTAGCAATCATCGGTTCAACAAAAAAAGTCTTAGTGTTTCATTGTCTTCTAAAAAAAACTAATAAACGGCTCCCTCTTTTAATTAATAAAGTGTTTGGCACGTGGATAGTTAAAACTTCTAGTTTCTTTGACAACATATCATATAAAATTTTACACTATTTTTAATTCAAACTATTTTTTAAACCAATATACCAAACATCTAATAATCATCAATGTTTTGCTCTTTATTTCCCCTCAATTATCTGCAAAAGATTAGCTGCTCATTAAATTTACTTTAGACAAAACATCACTCTTTCCGTTTTCTTGGACTTATCCCTCTCCTTGTTATAATAATCAATCTCCGTTGGACAAGACAGATTGGAAATTTCTTTTTAACCATGCTAGTTTTTTTTTTATCTTAAAAAAAAAGGCGAGAAAAACTCTGAAATGGTGACAAGAGAAAAGCGACAAATCTTCTTGCCTCTAAAATTCGTGTAATGATGTTGCCTGGGTGGAAGGCTTTAGGGCCGCTCCGTTATGGCTTTACCAGCATCAACGAAACTTCGCAACGTTGGCCGTTTTGCTCCGTTTCCTCTCTTTGATTCGGGACCCATTTTGCTCATAAAAATCAACTATTATGCCTTTTAGATTATATGTCTTACGTAAATCCCGACACAATCAGCTAAAATAATTCATAACAAAATAAAAAATTAAACGTTGTGACCTGACCGCGTATTTTTAGAGACCTTCACACGCGCCTATTTGGGGTCAATTTTCGCCTTACGTCACCATCTTCCCCGTTTCTATATATACACCATTTACTCCAAAGCCTTTCCACTATCTCACAAATTTCACAATTCCTTCGCAGCCAAGCAAAAAAAAGGGAACCAATCACATCGTATCAATAATCGAGTCTTGTCCCTTTTGGCCATTTCTGAAAAAACACTCTAAAAAAACTTAATTGAGTACGTTATACAGCATTCTCAGTAACTGATCAAATACCATTGATTGATGTCAATGAAAGGAGGATTAATTAGGAGCATGTTGTTCAGGTCTAGATCTCCTTCGCCTATGAGTTCTCCTGCAAGAAGCACGATGCCTTCTTCGTCCCCTCACCGGACTTTCTGCGAGTCGCTAATGGACGAGAACATCCAGACTGCTCAGTCCCTCATCGAGAAGTGGGACTCCGAGGAAGTCGTTGCAGCTTCTTCTCTCTTCCATGGCGACGACCGCCATGAGGCCAGGCAGTACCTCAATGCTGTCAAGGACTTGCAGTCCGCGATGCACATGATCGTTTCCAAGAATTCTGCCTCCGAGAAGCTCGTGATGGCGCAGGTTCTGATGGAGAAGGCGATGAAGAGGCTCCAGAAAGAGTTTTACCAGATCTTGTCCTCCAACCGGCAGTACTTGGACCCGGAATCGGTTTCGACTCATTCTTCGAGAACTTCGACCATATCGAGCTTCTCTGATTTCGAGGAGGCGTTGGAGGACGAGTTCCGAGCCACGACGGAGTCGATCTCTGAGGTGGAGCGCGTGTCGGCGGCGGCCATGGCGGATCTGAAGGCCATTGCAGACGGTATGATATCGGCCGGTTATGGAAAAGAGTGTGTGAAGATTTACAAGACTATAAGGAAATCGATTGTTGATGAGGGACTATACCATCTGGGAGTTGAGAAGACGAGTTTCTCTCAGATCCATAAAACCGATTGGGAGGTTTTGGAGTACAAGATCAAGAACTGGCTCAACGCCGTGAAAGTCGCCGTCAAGACGCTGTTCTACGGGGAGAGGATTCTCTGCGACCACGTCTTCTCCTCCTCGGTGTTCATCAGGGAATCTTGCTACTCCGAGATCACCGGAGAGGGCGCCACGTGGCTTTTTAGCTTTCCGGAATTTATCGCCAAGTGCAATAAATCTCCAGAGAAAATATTCCGGACGCTAGATTTATACGAGGCGATCTCAGACCTCTGGCCGGAGATCGAGTCCATCTTCTCCTTCGAGTCGACCTCCGCCGTCCGGTCTCAAGCCGCGACCTCTCTCGTCAAGCTCGGCGAGGCCGTGCGGACGATGATGACCGACTTCGAGGCGGCGATCCAGAAGGACGTTTCGAAGGCGCCGGTTCCCGGCGGCGCGATTCACCCCCTGACCCGCTACGTCATGAACTACGTGGCCTTCCTCGCCGATTACAGCGAAATTCTCTCCTACATCTTCGCCGACTGGCCGTTGTCCATTCAATCCCCGTTGCCGGAGTCGTACTTCGGAAGCTTGGAAACCGACGACCTTTCGTCATCGTCCATCTCCGTGCGGTTCGCGTGGCTCGTCCTGGTCCTCCTCTGCAAGCTTGACGGCAAGGCCGAGCTCTACAAGGACGTCGCTCTTTCGTACATCTTCCTCGCCAACAACCTGCAATACGTCGTCGTAAAGGTCAAGGACTCGAACCTGAGATTCCTCCTCGGCGACAACTGGGTGGCGAAGCAAGAGGAGAAGGTGAAGACTTACGCCGCGAATTACGAGCGCGTGGGGTGGAGCAAGGTCTACTCGTCGCTCCCGGAGGATCCGACGGCCGACATTTCATCGGAGCAAACTAAGGAGTGCTTCTTGAGACTGAACGTGTCGTTCCAAGAGGCGTACCGGAAACAGACCTTGTGGGTTGTGCCCGACCCGAAGCTTCGGGATGAGCTGAAGGTTTCGATTGCGAGGAAGCTTTCGCCGGCGTACAAGGCGTTTTACGACAAGCACCGGGACGGGTTGAGCAGAACATGCGGGTGGGAGTCGTTGGTTAAATATTCCCCCGATAAATTGGATAATTACTTGTCCGACCTCTTCTTTGGGGCCGGAAGTTTGAGTGTCGTTTCCTCAGCTTCTTCGTCGCCTTCTCCGTCGTCGCGTTACCCTGGCCGGCGGAGTCGTTGAGACATTCGTCATCAGCTTGTGACTGGCCACAATATGGTTTTTAGGCACGTGTTCTTTTATGCGATTGTTACAAGTGTTGTGAACGATTGTTTGATTTAGCACGTGTTCGGAATCTTGTCACACGTGTGATGCATAGTGTTGCATGCAAAATTTTCTTTTTTTTGGGTTGGAAATAGAGTGGATACATACTTATATTGTAATTTATTGAGAAAACGGAACATATACAAAAAAATTCTTTGGTTTTTAACTAATGTTTATGTCTTGGGAAATTTATGCATTACCATAATAATTTGAAAACTAAGATTATCGATGTGTGATACATGCCTGAATAAGCTATAGTTTTGGATAAGGTCAGCATTATGCGCCAATGTCAAAGGGTATTTGACAAAATTAATTTGAGCAAAAAATTTTTATTACTATAGTGCAAAGCTCTCATGTGTTGTAGTGATCAGATAAAAATAAACTAACAATATAAAATTTTCACAAAATTTTCACATGTTATAATTTTCAATTTAAAAGTTTCAGTTTTAGTTGTACTTTTTAAATTAGTCGTTATAGTAACTTCTCTAATTATGAAGCGAAAGGATTTTGTTATCAAGAATATTCATTATAATTTTTGTTTTAAAAGTTTCGGTTATAATGGTACTTCCCACACACCCTTTTTTTTCTTTATTATGAATTGAAAGTCAATCGTTGTATTAACCTCTCCAATCATGAAGTGAAAATATTTTGTTTTTAAGATTATTCCTTTTAAATATTTGTATTTTTGAAAAATAAAAACCATTTAAAAGTCAGGACAATAAGACAAAAGGAATTTGGGGAGGTTAGCTGTTGCGGAAATAGTCTTAGGAAGTGCCCGCGTTCTTTTTTCATGGTAGCTTCGCTCGTTTCCCTCCCAGGCACGGGACTGTTCTAGAGGGCCGGGCATTCATGATGGATTGGACAAACATGGAATGTGGTAGTCGGCCGTTCGTACACGCTGGAATTTGGTTGGTTTCGGCAATGTCCAGACTTGAGTCCAGGCTTTAAGCAATTTGGTGCACCAATCTATTTTCAAGGTTAGTCTGATGGGAAGGAAAGCTCGTTACATCTCAGTATACTAGCTGGAAAATTGATAGCACCATTTACGCCAACTAATTTTTAGCAAGAACTCTTCTACTTCTATTGTGAAAATTAAGGCTTTTCATAAATTTAATTTGATCATAGTTCACATTAGAAACCAACAAGTCAATAATTATTGTTCATTTATGACGTATTCTTGGATTGGTCTTGGGGTAAAGCGCAAATCAAAACAAAAGCATGGATTTGTGATATATATATAATCCTATACCAAACCAAAAAATCCTACGGACCCAATCAAAATCAAAAGTATCACCTATTGCGCTTTTCTTTTTTTTTTTTTTTTTTTTTTTTGAGTCTAGGATTTGCATCTCTAAATTTGAGGCACTTGAAGGTTCTATTTTACACTAATTTTATTTTATTTTTTTTAAATGAAGTGGGGAAACTTTAACTCCACATTTTCGTGGAGTTCAAGTATGAAATAGTTTCTATTAAATTATGCTTGCAACAACACTAATATCATAAATTAATTAAAAAAAAAAAACTAAAATAAACATATCATAACAAACAAATTTATAAGATATTATAATAACAAAATTTACCACCTGGTGAAATCTTAAAAAAAATCAAATTCAACAATAAACTAGACTATAATATTGTATTCCAACTATAATATTATATTCCAAAAATAAAGTAAGAAAAACAAACGGTAATCAGACTGTTCGATGCATATATAAACGCCGCAACAATCTTGTAACTTAACGATCTGGGACAAATTCTGCTTCTAACACTCTGCCTCATGTGTAGGATTTCGTGCCAATGGACCATAATCTAATCACAATATTGTTTGCAAAATCTGGCTCTAATACCACAATGAATAAGATTAGGTAGAATTCATTCTTAAAAGCTAGCTCAAAAGAAGATAAGAGGTGTCTAATGATTCACAAATAAACAACCGAGAAACTTAACTTCTAACCATAAAAACAACAAGTTCTACCTTGTTATATGATTCGGTAAATAATAATTTATATGGAGTATTTTTTTTAAAGTAGGTAGTCATTATAATGTCTAGAATCAATTATGCGCTTGTTGTATTCAGCAAGTAATTAAAATTTCTAATCGATTTGTCATCTTACTTAATGACTAGACAAGAACATGATAATTGATTAATTGGATTTTTTTAATTCCCTTTTTCTATGTGCCATTGATGAGGCAAAGAAAATGATAAAAAGCGAGAGTGAGAGAAGCAGGAAGTCAACGTAAAGGCATGTATCTTCTTGCATATCTTCTTCGCGATGCAACCCAACCAGCTATTTAATTGTGTACTATTTCCAATGGATTATGCTACTTGTTGCTTTGAGGAAAAGCAAACGAAAAGCAAATTTAAAAAGTTTTTCATTTACGTTTATTTTTCTTTCATTTTATCACCCTGTGAAGTCTGCCTTTTCTGTTAAAGAAAAAGAAAAACGTAATTGATCTTGCAATCTCTTTTTAGGCTACAAATCTTTCACCATCACGGGTAAATTAAAGGAATCCCTTTTTAAAAAATTGATATTGGAA
>CAMOHE010030977.1:8683-32286 GCA_946598075.1 Artocarpus hirsutus
AGCTAGAAGACGCGATTACCAAAACTTATTTCTAGCTGAGAACTGATGTCGATATCTGAAATCTGCTACTCCCAATAACATCTACAACGACCAACACAAAGAGGTTCCACCGATGTTGCTGCTTGGAATGATTAGGATGTTAAGAGGTACGGTTATGTAGTTCTAACCATTTTTATTATGATGTTTTTTCTCACAAAATTTAAAATAAAAGTGGTTATAACCCTGCTCCTAATGGCCCTTAATATTTCACTCTTCATTTGTTTTCACTAGTGTTATTTACGTATTTATTTATTTAGCGGGAACAGTGTTATTACTTATGACATATTAGCAAATGTCGTTTGCCAGGAAAAAAACTTATGTAGTTGCTATATAGGCTTGTCGTTAAAGCCCAACTTCTCAATAAAATAAAATGAGGAAAAGTCATTCATCCGTAACCATTGACCAATATATGTTGTGCATTATATTTATTAAAAGAAAGAATTTTTTTACATGCTTTTATAAATTTATATTCTATTTGCAATTTAGATCACTGAATTTTCATCAAGTTTATACAAATTTGCATGTTGAATTTTATCAAGTTTAGTTTACATTGTTCTTTTTTCAGTTTGATGCGAGAAATGTACAGTATCAAAAAGTTCCAAAACTTTAAAAAAAAAAGGGAGTAATAAAAAAAAAATTAAACGCAACACAACGGTTTCAAAGAAACAACGACATGCCGTTTTTCTAACTACAACGCTTTCAATAACTCATCAATCCAATTTGCCTAGAGTTTTTGCCTATTTATAAAACAGGACATAATTAAAATAAAACAAAATTTAGGCATCCTCCAGAGAAAAATAGGTCCAAAACTCTCTTTTTATATATAACATAAATATGAATACCAAAAAAAAAAAAAGAAAAAGAAAAAAGAATACAGAATGTTCTAGAGGCGGGGGAGGAAAAAAAAAACTAGGTTACTGCTAAAAGACTAGAAATATAGACGTTTTAGTTAAATGGGATGGAAAGCAGAAATTCTAAGTAATCCGGACAGCATGAATGTGATCATCCATCCCCTTAACGTGGTGTTGAATTTGGGGGTTCAATTCCCATGGACTCATAATAGGCTTTTTCTGCATTACTCATCCGATCTTGAAACATTGTCCATTCTCTTCTACACCTCTCCCTCACCTGACACAAATAGTTTACAAACTTTCAGGGCGGGTTCTTTTTATAATAATAATAATAAAGCAATTTCTCCTGTAGTGTTTTAAAAAGGTACCCACTGATAGGTATCTGTCTTTCAACCATTAGATCTACGAAAAAAGGTGATTATAAGCAGATTTAACGGTTTCAAAATATATACTATTTGTAGGGTTCCACCAAAAAAGCCCCCTAATAATAATAATAATAATAATAATAATAAGTTTGTCTTCTTCATATTATAACAAGTTTATGGGCAGAGGAGATTTGAGAGTCATTACATACCCCTTCCCATGGTGCTTTTCCAGATTCTGCTTTCCCCTGCAAAAGAAAGAATGGAGCAATATGATTAGATTATGTTATACCACAAGAAATGAGCTGAGCAAATCAATAGAGCTTATAAAATCTAGGAATAGGACTTACTTGGTTCCCAAGTGAAGGAACACCTTGATGAACAATCCACTGTGCATCTACAACCCCGATCTTCTCGTGAGCAGGCTGTTTGATGAAACGGTGTAAGTTGATAAAACAACGTGGATACAAACACAGAAAAGTGGAAGAAATTGGAGAAAATTTTATCACTGACCTCGACACATTTTCGAAGTGCGAAGTCAAGACCCCATCCATGAACCAGGTCATTCTGTAAATAAGATGGTACAATATTTTTCAGCTAGTTGGATAAGGATAAGAGAGGCAGTAGCTTGCTTAGATATACAAATAAAACATAAACCTGAATCATATGCCAAACACAACGCCATGCATCACGAGAAAACACAGTTGCCATAATCTCGACAAATCTGCAAGATTTTGAGTATGGTAAAAAGTGTTAGAAGCTAGTCCGATAGCTCTTCAAGGCCATTGAAGAAGCAGAGTGCAGTTATAAATAGTTCAATATAATAAATTATTTTTGCATACGCTGCACATGGTGGCAAATGTGGATCAGTACACCAACCGGGTCTCTCCTCCGTGACCCTGCACCGAGAAGAAAGGGGGATCATCAACTGAATATGTTCAAGCTACAAAATGTAGGAAACGAGAAGAATATGAAGACAAAATGGATAGTGTTTGGCATCCTTACTTGTGGACTTCACTATCGCCCCTGCGCTTTGTCATCTGCCATGTTAACCCGTTATTTGGATCCAGACCAGGCTGTGAAATCTCCAAGCCATGTTTCCTTACCAGTTTTATGTATCTGAAACAAAGCAGAAAGGCGTCATAATACGCTCAATCAACAAGTTTTCACTCAATGCAGCACATTGAATGGACAACACTTACTCCTCTGCATTAAAGTGCTCCACACCAAGATCCTCATCCCACATAAAGATGTAATCGTAAGACGCCACGATGTCGGGATGCAAAAATCGTTTGGCATACCACCTTTGACCAATATTTTAGAAAGCTGATGTGAGCAAAAGCTTTATATGACTAGAAAAGATTTATTGCAGCCAACTTATAAATGTGTGTTTGTGTCTGCCCGTGCAAAACCCTTGCAACCTACTAAAATTAGCCTTTAAGTCTATGATGGAAGTAATTGCTAACCATTTAGTTTGCTTCTCAACGCTCACATGGATAGCCTGCTTTGACCACTCAAACTGTTCCCATTCACTTGTACGACCATCATAGTGAAACAAGACAATGGTGAAATTCTCTGAAAACTGTAAATGGGAAATCAGTATACAAACCAGAGAGAGAGAGAGTAAACAGAAACGCAAAAAAAAGGGCCACAAGGACCTACCTTTTTAACTGCAGCATCAATATTTTTCTTTTGATCATAGCCAACAGTAAAAGTTACAAGGTATCTTGGCTTGATGGTTAAGTCCTGGAAATGCCATGTCCAAAAAGGAAGATTTAGATTAACATAAAATTTTAGATATTCAACGAGCAGTCAGGACACAATCCTACGTTCTTGTTCTCAGGAAGGCAAACAAAAGTTAGGTAATTTCTGACTCCATAATGCTAGTAAATTAATATCTTAAAACATCATAACACATATTATTTCCTTTTTCAGCATCCTTGAGGCCTCTCCATGATCCATCTTCAGTAAGTGGCAAAAAACAGGGAGTGGAGTATTATTTTATATATGATTAAACTACGAAGCTTTCTTAGCAAGTTCTGCATTCTAAATAATGCAAACAAACTGTTTTAATCATTACTAACACTTTCAAGAAGGTTTTTTTAATCCTATTTCCTAATAGTGTATTTCACTGTATTGAAGATCACTTGCATTTTAACTGGCATAGCAGCTTACTCAGACGTAGCAGATGCATACCTCACTGGGCAGACCCCACAGTCGGCGCAGATAAAAATCAGACTCAGATGCAATTATGCCAGGGGCTAGTCTTTCAGCTCCTCGAGGATTTGTTGGAACCCAAATCTGCATCATAATCAGAGGGTTAATTTTCCTAGCAAATAAGAGCAGGAAGGATGCTGCCCCTTAGGATATGAAAAGGTGCATTGCATCTGTTAAAATAAAAGGAGCAATAAGGATCTAAACTCTAAGAAAACATTATTTTGCTCAATTTTAGAGGCAAGCAATTCTTCTCGATATTATGATGATGAAAAATAATCCATGTACCTCTGTGTCATTGTATAAGTATGCTTGAGTGGAAACACGCTTAGAACCCCTCAAAGAGGAGAAAGCATCGAGCAGAGCTTGGGTTGAAAGGCCTGAGTACTTGTCCTCAATATATGTGAGATCAATGGAAGGAAAGAGGCTGGATGGGAGGTTCATCTGCAAAATTTGATCATGACAAAATTTTTTCAACTCTTAGTTACCGAGATCCGAGCAGAATAAGCAAGAAGCATAACCACTTAAGGAACATTGTGCACCTGAGATAATGAGAGAGTTGGAAATGATACTCCTAAAAAGAAGCCAAATACAACTCCAATGAAAGTTGTTACCAGTAGCCTCATTGTCTCATTAGGTTTTCGTATGCCTCCGCTGCAAGAGAAAATTGCATTATCAGACATGGATATGTCACTGGTAATATAATCAATATATCCTAATGCTTTGGTGAGAAAATAGAAAGAACAAAGTATCTCTCACAAAAGAATCGCAAGCAGTACCATACCCTCTTAATGGATTTCCCATATTGGTTAATATCTTTCACTACTACAATCACAAGTATGTTGTTCAGGTCTCGGAAAGCAATAGCTACTCGTTGTTCTCATCAATGTAGCTCCTTAATGCTTAAGACTTGAAGAAGTTACTCTCATTGCAAGAAAAGCCAACTCTGTAAACACAAATTTCTTATCGGCTTAGTACATGTTATTAGTCATATAAATGACAATGATAACACCCTACAGCTCAAGATTTCAAAGGGAGCTACCCTTCTGAGTAAAAACTGGGATAAACTTTTATCAAACACATAAAGCTTCAACATGTATATAATTTAAAATAAAAAAATAAAAAACCCTTTTAATCCCTTTGGGGTGAGAACCCCACTACTTACAAAATTATGAGTCTCAATCTAGCATGTAATGTACCTCTTAGACGGGCACACACTGTTTTTGTTAATAGCAGGGTTGTTACCTATGGGGCTAAATATGATTGCTCAAAAATAAAAGAAGAAGAAGAAGAAGAGGAAGAAGAAGAAACCAATAAGGCAATAACTAGATCCACTGTTTTAGGCCAAAATACATTAGCTAAAAAGAAGAAGAAGAAGAAGAAGAAGATGAAGAAGAAGAAACTAATAACTAGATCCACTGTTTTAGGCCAATATACATCCAACTGGAAACCCCCAAAATGGAAATCTTGGTCTATATTAGCTCAAGATTGTTAACAATGGATTTAAGCAAATGCTATATAAATATGGAAAAGTGAGGAATAAGCAATACATTTGAAAGGGAGATAAAGGAGGCTTTTTTTTTTTTTCCTTTTTCCCACTGAGCATTGCCAAAACTGAAAATTTTCAAAGAAAACAATTCCTGTATAAATAAATTACTCAACAATTGCAGTCGATGACTCTCTTTTCAGCTTACTTAAATTTAATGTTCCTGATTTTATCAAATTAAAAACCCAGTTTTTCTTTTTTTTTTAAAAATGCTTGATCTTAAAAAATTGATAATTGAATCAATCATTCATTTACCAACGTATATTAAACTATTAATTCTTGATGTTTTAAGAAATGGACTCTTCTCTTTTTTTTTTTCAAAACAAATCTAGGTCCATTAACAGTTAACTCAAATTATACTTTAAAAAGAGTCATTTCCACACAAATTTATTTCCTCAACCATACAAGACACCGACAATTTCCCCACATAACCGTGTCAAAATTTCCAGTTTGTCTACAAACACCCAAACGAACGAATCAACGCTAATTACAAAACAAATAGGTAGAGAGACTAATCTTCAGCTATTGCAGAGAAACATAAACGAACTTCCTTGGTTCTGATCAAACATGGAAAAATCCAGGAAAAACCTTAAAAATAACGAAACAGAAATTTTGGTTCGAGAAGTGGAAACGTACGTCTGAATCACGATCGTAGAGAACAAAAAAGGCTGGTTCTAGGCTCCTAGCTAGTACTTCAGGGCCTTCTTCTTAGCCTCGGTTTCTGCGGGAAAATCTAACGGAAGAAAAATCATGGAACGACGAATATGAGAGGAAAATAAGGAAAAAGGAGTTCGAATTTCTCGTGAAGCTCTTGGTAACGATGTTGAGACAAGAACAAGTTTTTTCCTTTTTTTCCTCAGATTTGAATTTGACAAGAAATTATTTAACCCACGTTATAAATAGGAAAATTAAATGCCATTTGAAATGGAAATTATTGTGTATGGTGCCCAGATTTGATGTACTGGTAATGGATATGTTTTGGCCTATCGTTTTTTTTATTGAAACCGGTGGGTCCGTCGTCAACATATGAAGAGAAGATCTAGCCGTTGATCGCCGCTGTGGAAACAGTGAAGTGTGCAAGTGAAAATACTGAAGATTTGCTCGATTTCATTTTTTTAAAAAAGGGAGAACGATTTTATTTTAATGACGATAGTCCGATTGAATTTGGAAGGGCTTGTTTTGTTTTACTATAGCCCGATATAAATTATAATGTGCTAATTTGAGCCGGCTAAAAATGTTTTGTTTCGGTTGGACGGAATATTGTCATGCACTTAAGGAAAAATAAATAAATAATAATAATGATGATATTATAAACAATGTCATGCATTATTTTAGACGTCCCTCGTGATAGACTCCCATGAGACATAGCAGTGATTTTTGGTTCAATACTTCCAACTGAAAAAATTTATGTTGAAATTGGCTTCCCCGCAATTATTTTTTTTAAATTGCTACAATATTTTCAAATTGAACTAATGGTGATACAAACGCTTTAAATATTTCTAAAAAAACAAGTTAGGTTTTTTTTTTTTTTTTTTTGGAGTTCATTGAGTAGTGTGATATATGTGATTGGTTCAGGTTGAAATGCACATAGGAATTTGATTGCCTCCAAATTAAACTATAGATTAACAAAAAAAAAAAAAAACAGAGGGATAAGCTGTGGTACAACTGGATTGTATAAAACAATGTAGTCGTGGTCATTGTTGTGTCGATGCCAACTATAGAGTGCTGTTACATATGTTGGTCTCCTTTTTTTTTTTTCGCTAAATCATATGTTGGTTTCCTTGTTGTACATAAGATGATTTTCAAAAATGTTGTTACCTATGTTAGTTTAGTTACTTATTTTTAAAATCACTATTAGGGTGTTTAACAAACATAGTTAGAACCAACTTTTTAGTTCAAAACACTATAGTATGTAAGAGCTTTATATTGTAACAATTTTTTACTTTTTACTGTAACATGTGAGAGCTTTATACTATTCTCTAATCGAAAAAATTAGTTCTAATCAACTTTACCAAACACTCTATATGTCTTCATCTAGTGTTACTTATTTTTAAAGTCACTAAAAAAATCGCATGTGAAATTAAAAGGGAATCAATTCACTATTGTATATTATAATCAACAATCTCTAGAGTTTCTAAACTAACACTGTAGGTGGCATTGACTTTTTTTCTTTTTTTGAGAGGCACCATAGGTGGTATCTTGTACTTCAATTTGAAGATGCTTGTAAATAAATTAATTATCTACAACCCGATTTAATAATTTTGATATCCCATTATTTAAAAAATATTAAAAAAACACCTTAAAATTATATAAATTTCATTTCTTAACCTATAATCAGCAAAAATATCCCTCCTGATGCAACAAGACAGCATGGAATTCACAGACAGTAATATTGACCATTTCTCTCCATCGCTCTCTCGAAAATACCGATGATTTCTTTAATAAAACTAATTGTTTCTTTCTTTCGTTTTTAAAATTATAAACTGATATGGACAATTTATATTACTTTAATAAGATGCTTAAAATATAGCTTTTGGAAGGAGATACACCGGCTCTATTCATAGCTCTTGGCTTTTGTATTGAAACTTTTCACAATCTTTAAAACTTTTTGTAATGGATATCCAATAATAATCCAGGTGTTTGGGTAAGTGATTTACACGCTAGAGTTTCAATTCGAAATAATATAAAACTCTCGTGTGTTTTTGTGTGTAAATCAAACTTGTAGCTCTTGACGTATCATTACAAGTTTTAACCATAAACGGTGCATTTTTATTTCGAATGACTGTGCTAGAAGCGCGATAACTACCTCAGATTTTTCCATTTTTATTTAAAAAATACAAAATTTCACATTGCAACCATTCATGTAAGAGTTATATCAGGTCAAAGTTATAACATTATCAAAAATAGTTGCAACTATTCGTCTATCGGATGCAACCCTTCAAAACAAGGTTTGGACACATTATCCACATTTATTATTACTGTTCGCGTGTTTTTCGCAAATGAATGTTCAGAACAACTTGGGAGTTTTTTGTCGAGTAAGTGTTTTGCTTCAATTTTTGTTTTGAGATTTTTTTTTTAAAGAATCATCTCACTTCATTATCGTTTTTATTTATTTTAAGAACTATTATTTATTTATTTATTTATTTATTCATAATATGGATTCTAGAGTAAACATGCAGTCGCGAGTGACTGAGGCAGAATCTCGCCATAAATTCACACCCGAATGGGTGTCTCCACCTTGAAATGTACTGTTAAAAAATTTATATATAAGAGTAACTCATTTTTTGGGTGTTTGAGATGATGGTTAAAATTATTAGTTGAAACTATATTTACTGTAACATATGAGAGTTTTATACTGTAACGATTTTTTTATCGTTAATCATAACATAACAGAGTTTTACATTATTTATAATTAAAAAAAGTTCTCCAAACCATAACATACTAAACACCTTTTTATTTTCTCTGTACTTTGTATCCAAAGTCGTGATAGCTCTCCGAGTTTTCTGACTTCAACAACTGTGAACATTTTATATATGTGTGTATATATATATATATATATATATCTTTTTGTCATAAAAGATGAATTTTGACTTTTATATTTTTTTGAGAATATTGATTTGTATTTAATTGATTCATATATTTTTTGGAGTCAATTCTTACATTTTTTGTGCTTCATTCGGACACATTCTATTTATCATAACAATATTAGCAATTAAATATGTTTAATTTAACGTATATTGATTATGGAAAAACTATTTAGATAAAAGTTTACTGGTATAGTGAAAGAAAACATAACAAATTAAGCGAGAAAAAAAAAACGATATGTGAAAGATAAAATAAATTATTTTTATTATTACTTTGTTGAAATAAATATGATGCTTAGGAGAAGAATTCAAACAAATAATTTAGACTATTTTTTTCTTTAAAACACTATATTATATAATTGTATGTGAGAACTTTATATTATAGATTTTTTTTACTTTATAATGTAGCTGTTAACAACTTTATATCATACAAGGGTCGAATCAGTCATGCCAAAAGCTGGGAAAATTCTTCCCTAGAACACTTCACTATATAGTATGTAGAGGAGTAAATTTTTGTTTCAAAATTAGTTCTAACTAATTATATTGTAAAAAATAAAAAATTATTATAGTATAAAACACTTATATGTTTTAATTTTTAAACAATTTTAATTTTAATTAATGTGTTAAACTGCCTATAAAACTCACTCCCACACATATCTTAAGCAAAAAAATAAAAAATAAAAATAAACTACGAGCTTTACATCCTAAACCCACAACCCAGTCATCTTTTGACCACGTGGCTTGATGTTGACATTGTCTGTGATTATATATTTTCTTAAAAAAAAAGATATGTATTTTTTATTCCTTTTATTTTGGGCAAATTTGAAGCCTATACTTTTAGCTTTAATCTCATTAAATATACAACTTTAGATTAAATTTAATATATAAATTAATACTTTATTTCAATCAATAATTGATTTTGACTTTTAAATAACCAGATTATCTATAAATAAAATAGAAAAAAATTAAAACTTTTAAAATATGAAAAGAAAATAAAAATAAAAATATACAAAACACTTATTTTTAAAGGTATTTTATGCTTTTTTAAAATAGAAAACATTAATATAAAGTCATTTTAAATGTATAAACTTCTCTTATTGTTTAATTTAAAAGTATCTTGGATAATTTTTTAGATCAATTTTAAATATTAATTAAAAAATGTATAAATTTAATAAAATTTAAAACCGGATAAAGAGTGTTGGAATAAAAAAAAAAAAAAAACATAAATGATCAAAGTACCACACTACTCCAACATCAAAAGCATAAAACGACGTCGTGCTTCTCCCCCCTCCCCATCATCTCAATTCATCATTTACCGTTCCGAACCAATTATTTTCAGTTTTCCGATTAGAAATTTACGGTTCTTTTCCGAAAAGAACCTTTTCGTATTATTATTATTATTGTTTTTAATTATTTCATATTTAAAAGATTAAATTGCGTTAATTCCACTGAGATATTTCCGTGGTCGGAGAGCGAGATGATCGAACTGGAATCGTGAAAAGGCCAAAGCGAGCTTCGAATTTCGGGGAAATCAAGGAAGCAAATTTCTGGGAAGAGCGGAAACGATGTCGTCGCCGGACATTGCTGGAATTCTGGACAACTCGAAGGAGCTTGATCGGTTGAGGAAAGAGCAAGAGGAGGTTCTGACAGAGATCAACAAGATGCACAAGAAGCTTCAAGCCAGTAAGTCTGCTCTTCAAATCATGAAATTTCCTTCTTTACATATTTATTGCTATTTAGGTAACTTATTTATTCATTGATTAATTTTTGTTATAGACGTATTTACTTGACTTGGATTATATGAGTTTTTATGCCAAATTGTTAAATGGTTCGATTCTTCATTATGCATTGTTGTGCAAGTATTATTCTTGTTGTTGTTGTCGTGTACGAAAATTATTATAAGCAAAATGATAAAATGATATATCTTTATTGATCATCCGTAATTTGATTATATATATCTAAGCATCTTTTTTTTTTAGTTGTATTTTATATTTTTGAAGAAAATTTCATCATTCTTGATCACTGATGATTTGATAATACATATCGTAGTAAAATTTTTTTTTGGGTGTATATTATATTTTTACCATTTCCCTTTTGTGTTTCTTTGCAGCTCCTGAGGTGGTTGAGAAGCCGGGTGATAATTCGTTGACAAAGCTGAAGAATTTATATTCTCATGCTAAGGACCTCTCGCAAAGTGAAGTAAGGTATGTTCTTTTACAACTTTAATGGAGTTGATCTAAATTTAAGCTTTTTTTTTTTTTTTTTGGAACATTGAGGTGATTGTTTTGGATGTGCGTTTTCTCATGAGCGGTCTTGGTGCTACTCTTATTTTTTTCTTAAATATTAATATGCATAGTGTTTGATAAATACTACCTATTATCATTGCGTTGGATTATATGTGATTTTGGTACCATATTTGGTTGCAGTATCTCTACTACGTTGTTGTCTCAACTCGACGCTCTGCTTCCTTCTGGACCTCCAGGCCAGCCACGGCGAAGGATAGGTATGTGCTTGCGTTTTATGAAATCATTGCTGGTTTGTAACTTTGTATAACCAAAATGCTTATGATTTCATTGCTAACGAGCTACTAGATATACAGGTACCATGTTGGAGTTTATCAATATTTCTCAGGAACTTTCTAATTTAAGTTTGTTAACATAGACTGTCATAAGTCCTTTAGTGTCTGCTTTACTTTTCCGGTTGTATCCTTCCCCAAGACAATCCTGCCTTAGGCATAGCATAATTCTCAACGAGAAAATGAAATGTTTTAAGAAGTGCTAGAGAGGGTTATATTCTTGTACACACACACACAAAGTGCTACATTTAAGAAAAATCAAGTGCAATATACATTAATCCTCTTTTGAATATAAATGATACGATGGAAGGATGACCTTTTATATTTTATCTCGACTTGTCTGCATGTCAATTATCAACTTGAGAACATGGCTGTGCCAGCTACGCTAACGTTGTTTGAAACTTATTTGAAAAAAAAAAATGTTTTCAAGTGCGTTTTCCATGTTTTGACGACAAAAAAATGGTAAAGTTATTAGAGGAATAATTTCATGATACTATGCCTAATTTGTGTCTTTTGTGTTAATGCTAGTAAGCTGTCACATATCTCCCGAGTTTTTAGCAACAAGTTACAGAAATAGGCTTGCAGCAAAAGTAGGCTTTGAGATTTAATCAAATTATTAGGAAGCAAGGATATTTTATCGGTATTGATGAAGTAACATGCAAGCTTAGCAAACGATTTGCAGAACGGAATGAAATAGAATTTCAAGACTGAATTTAAGTTTGTTGCCAACCATTATTTGTTCCTTGAGCTGATCCTTACATACATTCCAGAAGGTAACGATCAGAAGAGAAAGAGGGTGAAAAACGAGTCAGATATTCCAAGACTCCCCACTTCCATGAGAAGCCAACTAGAAGCTTTTGCTAGTCTAAAGGGAGAGCAGGTATTCATGTTGTAACTTTTTATTGCTTTTGTAATCTTAACTTTTTATTTTTGGATTGCATGCTTATCTCTATTACTACCTTTTGTCACTCTAAATATAGGTGGCAGCCAAGGTCAATCCGGGAGATGGTGATAAGGATGATTGGTTTGTTGTTAAAGTGATTCATTTTGACAAGGAAACAAAAGAGTGAGTTCTGTTTCTATTCGTACAATGTTATGCCTCCAAATTTAGCATAAGCTAGCTCTCTGTTAGCAGCTTCTTTTGTTTGTATGCCAGTTCTGGATAGGAGTTTGCTGTGTTTAACTTTTATTCTTTTTTTGTTATGACACTACTCTACTGTTGCTTTTATTTATTTCAGACCCCTCTTTATCCTGATTTGTTGGGATACTTTGTGCAGGTTTGAAGTACTAGACGAGGAACCTGGTGATGATGAGGAAAGTACTGATGCAACTCAAAGGTAACTACCATAGAAGTCCATTTATCGTTGGTGTTTATTGATTTCAATTTTCTGCTATATATTGTATTTATTTTGATTTCTTACAGATTATGTCACCTTTGTTTACTTGTGTTGCGGATCTTGTGGTCTCACTGGTTTTGGTTGTAAAGGAAAGTTAGATTTTCGATTGTTGAAAATCTCATGTACGTGTGTTTTCATCACTGTTAGAGATCAAGGCTTTATAACTTGTTGGCATAAAATCTCACCGAAGTGCATATTTATGGTAAAACCTGTATAATGATTACCGTATGTTGATTGTTGTCTTGACTTTTGATACGAAAAAAGGCAGCTAAGTTTAAGGTGGCGGAGCCAAAAAATGTTTTTAGTGGGAACACTATTAAAAAAAATTAAAAATAATTTTTTATTGAACAGGGACATAATTATATACGTCATCTATTGAGTGGGGGTATATTCAATATTATTCATACAAAATGGGGGACAATTGAAATTAGTAGGGGGCACAATCAAAATTTTATGCAAAAAATTAGGGGTAAAACTAAAATTTCAAAAAAGTGAATGTGGGCACTTGCCCCTGCTCATATAAACCTCCTCTGCCCTTGGCATCATCCTCTTGGTTCAAAGTGTTTTAGCAGCCCTTTCACCATAAACTGTGGTTCTATTGATTTTTGCTTGTCTACCAAATCAATCGACTACTTTATAGTAAATTTGGACCTTTGATTTTTGTTTGATCGTTTCTCCTCTCAGAAAGTACAAGGTGCCTATGTCAGCTATTATTCCTTTCCCCAAGAGAAATGATCCTTCCAGTGCTCCGGATTTCCCACCCGGAAGACATGTTTTGGCAGTCTATCCAGGAACAACAGCGCTCTATAAGGCAACTGTGGTAAACAGCCATCGCAAGGTGATGATTCCGCTCATTCACTCTTATTCACTTGTTTATCATATTTCCAACTAGGGATTCCGTTCTTATTCACGTGAAACTAACAACGTCATCTTTTTTCATGGCATGGGACTTAAAATCATTCTATACATTTTCAGAGGAAGACGGATGAGTAAGTGATGTCTATCTGTATTCTTCGTTGATTTAACTCACAAAGTGCTTAGAAATAGAAAATGGCTATAGGAAAACCAAATGGATATAAATGTGTAGTAATTTTGTCCTTTTTTAGTATCTCCAAAATGGTAAAGTATATGACCAAATAGAATTGTTTCCTTGTCTCCCAATCCCCTAAAGACCGTAGGATAGAAGACAATGATATGACCATCATTTGGGTTTCCAAATACCGCAATCTTATCACTAAAATTTGCTACTATCAAAAGATATGTCATTAAAAGTTTTCATGTGTTTACCCAAGGGGTGTTGGTTGGGATCGTCAAGCCTGTAGTTTGCTCCTACAAAGTCTGGGGTTCAAATTTTCTTATGGGCACCTACATGACAAAAATTATAGTTTTTTGCCTTTCAAAGATTGTAGGGATCGACGGAAGAAATTTAAAAAAAAAAAAAAAAAAGAGAAAAGTTTTCATGTGTTTCTGTTGGGCAGGTATTTGTTGGAATTCGACGATGATGAGGAAGATGGCTCTTTGCCTAAGAGGACAGTTCCCTTCTATAATGTGGTTGCTTTGCCAGAAGGACATCGGCAGTGATTCTTGCTATTTATAAAAGTTATGATTTGTGTGTAAAAATCAAAGAATCCACTGTCCATGATTATACGGACAAAGACTTCTTTATCACGTCCTAGTGTTTACTTTCGTGCTTTGCTATAGCACTGCATTATCTCATGGTTATGAACTTCAGATTTTATCATGTGACAGCCCCCTTAGTAGCAACACTGTAACCAAACATCGTTGTTTATCGCCATCACTATTATTAAATACGACACAATTATATTTGCTGTGGTATTTTTCCGTGTTATTCATCGTTTATTTAATACTATTTTGATAATTTATTCAAGTAGTTTTAATATTTAATTAATATCTGTTGTGTGATTAAATTTTTAGATTTAGATGACATAACAAAATATTATTAGGACAATCAATAAGACAAGAAATTCAAAACGATGGAGTTGGACTGTTGCCATATGAGAGAACATTTTTCTAAGTAGCAACTAGAAAAACCCGTAAAATCTTTCTTTTTTCTAGAGGTGACTCATTTGCAAAAGTACTATAGGATGGTGATGTTGTTGCAAGGCTATGAGCAAAAGAGGAGGCGATAAGTATGGTTGAAGCAAGGAAAATTAATTAAAAGTTTCGAAATTAAATACGCTTTCTCGTTAGAATTTTTTTTTAATTTTTTAAAATTTTAAAGTCTATATTACTTAAATGCATTGCATTTATCTTTGGTTAAAAATTATAATGGTTAAAAGTTGATGACACAAACATCAAAATTGCAACTACAACTGATATGCTCAAGAACTGGTTTTGTGTCATTCTAATCGGAGGGGCAAAATGAGATACTTGTTATTTTTTCATGATCAAATTTGAAATTAACATAAAGAAAAAGAAATCCCAAATCCTATAAATCTAAACGGTGCGTTTTGGTTTTGAATTCCACAAATGAAAAAAAACCTATTTGTTTTCCACATTTTTGTTTTGTTGTGACCTTCGTCTCCAAAGAGTCGCAGTCGCAGTCTCAGTCCGGAAGGCCCACTGGCGAATCCATGGCGTCCATGATCGGAGTTTCGTCGTCTTCCTCGTTGAAGCTCCGTTTCGCTCCATCTCGATCACCATCCTCCTCACGGCTCGCTCTTTCTCCCCACCTTTCTCTCTCCAGACCGTCAAAACCCTCGCGCCTCTTCTCCTCCTCCTTCACCCATCTTCCTCTCTTGATATCCCCGTCAACCGGAAACTCCGCCGCTCGCCGGAGATCGTTTTTCGTCGTTCGAGCTGCGAGGGGGAAGTTCGAGCGCAAGAAGCCGCACGTCAACATCGGGACGATCGGCCACGTGGACCACGGCAAGACGACGCTGACGGCAGCCCTAACCATGGCGCTCGCTTCCATGGGGAACAGCGCTCCGAAGAAGTACGACGAGATCGACGCTGCACCCGAGGAGCGAGCCCGAGGCATCACCATCAACACAGCCACCGTCGAGTACGAGACCAAGAGCCGCCACTACGCCCACGTGGACTGCCCCGGCCACGCTGACTACGTCAAGAACATGATCACCGGCGCCGCTCAGATGGACGGCGCGATCCTCGTCGTTTCCGGCGCCGACGGCCCTATGCCGCAGACGAAGGAGCACATCTTGCTCGCCAAGCAAGTCGGCGTCCCGAACATGGTCGTCTTTCTGAACAAACAGGATCAGGTAGACGACGAGGAGCTTCTCCAATTGGTCGAAATGGAGGTACGGGATCTTCTCTCCTACTACGAATTCCCCGGCGATGATGTTCCGGTCGTCTCCGGCTCAGCATTGTTGGCTCTGGAGGCTCTGATGGCGAATCCTAAGATCAAGAGAGGAGAGAATGAGTGGGTGGACAAAATCCATGATCTGATGGATGAAGTTGACAATTACATTCCCATTCCTAAGAGGCAAACTGATTTGCCGTTTCTCTTGGCGGTTGAGGACGTCTTTACGATCACCGGCCGCGGGACGGTGGCGACGGGGCGTGTTGAGAGGGGAACCGTCAAGGTTGGAGACAATGTGGAGATAGTTGGGCTTAGAGAGACTAGGAGCACTACAGTTACTGGAGTTGAGATGTTCCAGAAGACACTTGATGAAGCTCTTGCTGGTGACAATGTGGGACTTTTGCTTAGAGGAATTCAGAAGACTGATATCCAGCGAGGGATGGTTATCGCCAAGCCCGGCACCATCACGCCGCATACAAAATTCGAGGCCATTGTGTATGTTTTGACGAAGGAAGAAGGCGGGAGGGAGAAAGCGTTCTTCGAGGGTTATCGGCCGCAGTTTTACATAAGGACCACCGATGTCACCGGGAAGGTTTCTAAGATTACACATGAGAAGGATGAGGCGTCCAAATCTACGATGGTTATGCCCGGTGACCGGGTTAAGATGGTTGTGGAGCTTATTAGGCCGGTGGCTTGTGAGCAAGGGATGAGGTTCGCCATTAGAGAAGGTGGGAAGACCGTTGGAGCTGGTATCATTCAGTCAATTATTGATTGAATGACCGTCTGCTCAGTTCTGTTATTAGCCTTTCTGTTTGTTGAGTCACCTTTGTGTTCTCTTCTGTGTGATTTAGGTGTTACATTTTGTTGATAGTTTAACTCAACTTCTCCTCTGTGTTGAGTTGCTATTATAGTTTAGGCCATGTATAAAAAAATTTTTGTTTATCATCTCTCTATGCTGCGTATAGGTTTTGTACTTGGCTGCCAAAGGAGTTTCGAATACAGATATAATTTAGCTTTCGGATTTTCACAATGAAGAGTTCTCATATACATGATTAACTTTCCTTGATATAATTGCTCAGTTTTGACTTGATAATATATTGTAGCCTTGTCTGTTAGCTTGAAGCGAGTGAAAACTTGGTAATGTTTTTCCGGCAGTGCCATCACAAGGTTTACAGTCAATTTTAGGCCATTTGGGAACAACGTCTGAACAACCTAGTTCAAACTAACTTTTGATTTAAATTTTACGGGAGATAAGTTATCCAGTCATTAAAGGTATGTTTTACGTCAAAAATGCTTTTTCCTTTTAAAGTTGCCTGCAATCCTTCGAAAATTTACGGCATTACGAAGCTAGTCCTAAATCTTAAATTTATACAGATTCAAGAACATGAAGATAACGTTTCAGAACTAATGAGAGGCTTAAAAATTGAAGTTAATAGGCTGTCGGAAACGCAAAATGAACCCGCAATGCTACGATGGCTACCGCATAAATTAATCGACAGAAAAAATAACTGCAGTTCGTTCTCAACCCCTATATAAACAAAGCTCCTCCACATAAACTCACTGAGAAATTAATTGTCATGGCAATGTGAAGTTTATGGGCTTCAGATTATATTTAGTAGGGAGGTAAACCAGATGTAGCGATGTTTGGGGAGGGAAACAGTCATGAATAAATAAACGTAAATTCCACATAATTTTAAGATCTAGAATGAGAGCTCTTGTCGCTCTGATTTTTGGTCCATCACACACGCACGCTATCAAAACTCTAATGCCTGTGACACGCGTGGGCGATTGGCGTCGGCGGATCGGTTAAGGAACCATTGAGTATGTGATTAGCAACCCACTGATTAGCAGCCTCAGTGTAGTGGACTCCATCCCAGCTAATAGCAGTACTAGGATTTTTACAGGACGCACCAAACACTACACTTCCGTTCACAAGTGCTTTTGTCCCACACCAGACGTGGTCGTATTTCACATGGTAACCACAGCAGACCTTCAATGGATCCGAAAATCCTACAAAGTACAGTGCGTGAAATAGATCAGGTTCTGATATGGAAGTTTTAGAACTATAAATTGTTGAATTTCTTTCAGATTACTTCTAAATTTGCACTTATCTAATGTCATCCTATTTGTATCTTAAAGAGCAACACATGGCTGTGTTTGGTAAGAGGGGAAAAAATAGAAAGGAAGGAAATGGAAAGGTTAGGACCCTTTTTGTGTTTTGTATGGATTGAATTCTCTCCTCCAATCTTTCCAACTACAGAAAGCTCAAAATTGGAGTTCTACAGAGGATTTTGAATCCCTCACCAAACAACCATAAACAACAATCGCCTACCAATTCTCCTACCCTTATCCCTCCTTCCACTTTTCCTTCCCATCAAAGAAGGCCTAAGGTTTGAAAAGATAGTGTTAAGTAAGATGATATTGACGAGGATAGTGATGGTTACCTTCGGCTTTTGGTTTGCCAATTATTCTAATTTTTGCTGCATAGACGTCGACGTATGTTATGGCAGCTTCTGGAAGCTCTGACCTTAGTTTGATCACTCTTTCCTTGAGCTGCCTGTTGAACTCTACAGCCATCTCATTCTGAGTCTTGACACAGCCATATTGGTCAACATAACTAGGTGGTGGATTAAGATTGTAGAAAAAGTTGACAGGCAAGCACCCAATTGGGCCAGTGTTGTGAATCCAAAATGACCTTCCTCCTTGTTGATATATATTCTGCCATTCACAGCCATCAGAAAAAATATGTTCAATTCACTCTCATTTTTTCACGCATACCCTTCATCTTACACAACCATTACAGTTGAGAAAACAACTCACTTGTACTGCTTTGGCCAACTGGTTGACAATGTCCGGCATAGCTGCAAGAAGTTGTTCGGAGCTCAGTTTCCTAAAACCAACAGAAAGATCATTCTGCCCTATATCAAATGTGTAAAGCGCCTTGGCAAAATCCTCTTGCTTTGGCAATCTGCTCTTTTCATATGGAGTCTTGGCTGCACACCAGATTACAATTAAGGGGAAAAAAAAGTTTATTAGACGTCACAGAGCGATAAACTTGTGACTATAACCTACCACAATGACATGGTTATTTAACGTGCACAAAATTAAAAATCCTAACAAAGTTCAAAGCACAAATGTCCTCTATAAGGAAGAAAAGATTGAGACTTTACCTTGCTGATAAAGATCCCGAGTCCTCGCTTTAAACTGATTGAACTGCGCAATCTGCATATCAAGTGAAAATGGGCTAATCCCATATTCAAAAATGGTCTCATTTTGCCTCCTAATGGTTGACCCTCCGGTTGCAAAGTTTGCACCGTGCTGGTAAGTTGTACCTAGTGAGTTCAAGTAAGCACTCAAGTACGGCAATCCCAATCTCTCAGCTGCATAATATCATAAGCCTCTTCTTTAGTAAGTAACTCTAAGCAAACGAAAAGGAAAAAGAAATGACAGGTTTGGGTTCGACAAAGTGGTTTGTTACCAATGAAGTCTACAATAAGACGGCCATCAGAATCCCTCCCTGATGGCTTATGGAAAAATCTCTCTCCGTACGGCGCTTGAATCGGCTCAAAGGCAGCTGATATGCCTCCAGTGTCGGAATTGGAGTCACCAAAGTTGTAAAGAGCCGGGAAAGAGCAAGTGGGTAAGGCTGCATTTTCTCCTTTAACGACACCCAAAAGGGATAAAAGCAGAAGAAAGTGAAGCCCACCAAGGATTGGTCTCCAAAACTCCATTTTTAGTGGAAGTGAAAGTGGAACATGTAAATTTGAGTGGATCGAAAATTGTGTATTGCTTTTATTACCTCATGAATTACAATTCAATATATACAAAATCAACTTGATAACAACGGAAGCAAAAAATAAGGAACAGAAAAAATAAACTAGGAAACTAACTCATATAGGAAATGACAGATAATAAGAAAATAATGGGTTATATATTAATTGTAATATACCAATCCAGCTGTACAAGCTATATGTCAACGGTTCTCATAATCCTTTGGATTTGATTAGCGAGTTGTTTGGGATATTTTAACTTCTACATGCTCGTTCATGATTCTTGCTATAGAACAAGTGTAGCTTATAGCAAAGGTCAAAAGGTAGAAAACCCATCTTTAATTATTTCAAGGATTGGTCAGAGGAAGCAACTAAGAGCTAGTTTGAGGACAAGGTCTACTGTTACACGTGGGACAAACATGGAAACGGATATTGATCACACTCACGTGCTGTGATCTTATTGCTTTTAGCCTTTTGACGCTTGTTCCTATCATTGAGATGCCAAATATCAATTTTACATGATCTAAACGGCAATTTCAACCGCCACTACCTCATTATAGACAGCGTTACATGTACACCTCTAACAAGTCATTGATAAGTTCATCATAGTCCTAAAAACCGTTTGTTGGAGAGGTCTAAAACCGTTCAGGACAATTTAAATTATAAAATAAAAATTTAAATTGATATTTGATAGGGTAATAATTAAGATAAGTTTAGATCATAAGACGGTTTTAAAAAGATTAAAATTCTTAAAATTTAAACTTTTTCCTTTTAAGTTCTTATGATTTAAACCAGTTTTTACCGAAAAAATTGTTCTTATTCTCTTTTTTTTCATAAATCATAGTTTTTTAAACATCAGTTCTCGTTTTAAAGTTGATGTGTTGTTTTATTCACATTTTTAATCTTTACATTTTAAAAGCTAGTTCAAAACTATCGTTTAAACCATACAATTTAGAACTCACAGTTTAAACCATAAAGTTTTAAACTACACCATTTCAAACCTTCATTCCAAACATGTCATTAGAATTTTGATTTTTTTTGCCAGTTTTTCAACGTAGAGCCTTAAAAAATATATATTTAAAAGTACAAATTTTTTAACCATCAAAATTATAATAAAAAATTTTCATTTTAAATATATAACAGTTTCAAAAGATATTCTGATGGAAGAAATTCTTTTTCCCTTAATATGAAGTCGGTGATTGAGTAATCTTGAGTTGCGCTTAGCAGACCATGGCTGTCGGCATCTGCCATAAATAAGTGGCGACAAAATTAAGTAGGGTGGGATTAATAGACATGTTTTTCGCGCTATCAGCGGGCCAAATCAAACCTTCCCTTTTTTTTTTTTTTTCTTCTTTTTCAATGATAACGATGGGAGCTAGAAAAATCTGCTCCATATCTAGATTTCTAGATCTAGCATCTTTGTAGAATCAGACTTTGCCATGGCCCAAAACACAATAACGGCAACACTGGGCCATTTATTTGACTTAATAAAACTTTTTTTTTTTTTAATGGTATCAACTATGCGTCATTTGATTCATTTACAATTGTTTTATTTTATCCTTAGCTTTTTTTTTTTTTTTTTTTTTAAATTCGGACAATCACACATATATTTTCTTGACCTCTATTTTCATTTGCAGACAAACACTTGATTTTGTAGTGATGTATAATTCTATCACAGATGTGATATTTATTTCCGCCAATTTCAATTTGTCCTTTTCTCACTAATCTTTATCCTTTTTCTTTTTCAAAAGGGTCACTTTCTTAGTTGCAAAATCCAGCTCATCATTGTTGCATCTGTCGTCTATTTGTATTGAAAGCATAACTTGTCAATAAGATCACATTCCTAGGTTGGCCCTCATCCAAAAACCACATTATTTTATGAGATATAGCTTGATTTATTCAATAAAATTTGATATTAACAGTTCAACTTTCCTCCTAATTTCCTTCTATGTTCGGCTGCTAGGAATGTAACCGTTTGTATTCTAACGGTTTCAAAAATTGAAACCAATTTAATTGTGTAACGGTTTCAAAAATGGCCTCATATTTATGTTTTCATAAAAACCATAATAAGAATTTTGGTAACTGAAATTTTCTGTTACTATATATATCGTTTCCTTGATGGGAGGAAGGATATATCAGAATAGAAAAAATCACGTTCAATTTTCTGTAAAAGAAAACTTGGTCCACAAGTCCAGAAAACTCTTTTCAGAAACCAACACCATCAATTGAGTTTTTGAGAGGGCTTGGAAGCACCAAAGAAGGCAGTCACAGTTACAGTTATACAGACGAGACAATGGCTGGAGGTACACAATTTTTACATGCTTCCGTTGTGTTTTTGTTATGCTTACGGTTTTTGGCTTATGAAAGAATCGGATTTAAAGTTTACATTTGGTATCCGAGTGGGTGAAGACCTCTGCCTTGCATAAAGAAATCTGAAAAAAAAATACTGTGTTTAAAAAAAAAAACTTACGGTTCAAAATTTTTTTTTTGATTTTTGGGTTTTTGATTTTAGTGTTTCTTAATTGAAACTAAGGTTAGAAATCATTAAGGCATTGGATTTCTAAGAATTTTACAATTTAAAACGTCGAAAACGGTGTCCGGAGGGTGAAAAACGAACCGGGTCTGAAACCGGGTTTGAATTTGGGTCAGTCGGGTCAAAACGACCCGGTTCAAGGTTGAAGACGATCAAAACGACATGTCGTTTAGATCTGGGTTAGCCCAAACGACATGTCGTTTCTAAGATTGTAGGGCGTTTTTCACAGCCAAGAAAACGACATGTCGTTTCAGTCCTTATTGACCAAAACGGCATGTCGTTTGGACTATTGAACGGGCACGTTTTAGCATAAATAAATGACACGTCGTTTTTCTAGTTATCAAAACGACATGTCGTTTACACGGTTTGAAGGCTGTCTTACAGTTGTTGAAACGACACGTCGTTTTAGGGGCTTAATGCTCAAAACGACATGTCGTTTTCGAGGACAAAAAATTTATTTAAAAAAAAAACCCAAAAATTAAAAAAAAATTGATATTTTCCAGATTTCATAAAGTAATATTTGAGGAAAATTTCATAAAATTTTAAAATTTTATAATTTTATGAGATTTTCATAATATCCACAATTTTGATATTTTATGAAAATTTTCATATTATGTAATAATTTATGAAAATTTCATAACTCTGAATATTCATAAATTTTTGTTTTTGTTATGAATATTATACAGTATTTGTGTGGAAATAATTTATGTGCATGTAGTATTCATTATGAATAATTTGTTATTTAAAATTATGCATCCAATATTAAGTTAAATAATTTAGTATATTTAAATTTTATGCAATAATGTGCTAAATTATATTTTGAATGTATAATTTTAATCTATTAATAATGAAAAATTGGCACATAAATTATGGGTTATTTGTTCATATATATTTATTGCTTTAGGCAATTGCAATATATTTATGAGCAAAATTTTAGAATAAATGTCTAGTGATGTATATAATTTTGAATAATTAGAGAATAGCTACAGCATATTTGATTATACAAAATTATATTAAGTGTTTAAATCACATATGGTAAAAGGACATTAAATTGTGATTAATCATATGTAATATAATAAATTTTATCCCATAGGAATTTTTATTATATTTAATATGATTAATTAGGATGATGTATCAAATTATCTTTCTTAATTTACCCACAGGAATTGAGAAAAGGGAATATAATTTGACAGTGTCATCATAAGGATATATGAGTCTGTTTGAATTAAAAATTTAGCCCACAGGCAATTTTTATGTCATTTGATTCATATTTTAATGCATGATTTACATTGGTAAACATGTCATAAAGTATTGTAGCCTCAATTTAGTAACATAAGCATGTATGTTTTATTATGCAGCTATGCAAACTGTGAGTTACTCTGATTTCCAGTGTGACATTCCCGAACTTAAGGGAGACAATTATAAAGTGTGGAAGGAGAGAATTCTCCTTCA
>CAMOHE010030978.1:0-19881 GCA_946598075.1 Artocarpus hirsutus
AACAACCTTGGGGGCAGGTCCCGAAACCCAGCTGGGCCACTACGGTGGTGAGTCATGTATGGTTTGCCCAGGAAAGGAAAATGGTACTTTTTGATTGATTTATTTGAATCATTCTGATAAGATTATATTCTATTTAATTTTACATTTATTATTTATTCGATGATTGTTCCAGTATATTTTTATATGTTTATTTAATTTACGCAAGTTCTTTTAAGATTGAATAATTTTCTAAATGTAGTCCTACTGAGCCTTTCACTCACATTTTATCTGTTTTAAAATCTTAACCCTAGGTGGATATCAGCATAGGTTTGGAGAAGAGTCCGCCGACCGGACTTACGATCAGTAGAGGCGTTTGGTAGGTTAACTTACTATTCAAGGCATGTAAGACTTAAACTTCTCTTTTATTCTGGACTGTGGTTGTATCATAATATTGTCAGTACCATATGTGTGTGCACAATATGTGGGCTAGTGGGACTCATACGCGTTCCACCCCATATTTAATTATTTTAATGTTATTTCTATTTGTTTAATTATTATGATGATTCGTTTATTTTCTTTAACTTATTTACTCAAACGATTTTAAAATTATCACTTTTTATTTATAAATTTCCTTCTAAAACCTTATTTTTAATTAAATCTTTACTTAATTAACTTAATTAAACCGCCACGTCACCTCCTGTACTCCGGGGCGTGACAAACCCTCTTTCTTCTTTAGTAGAGTAAATGGTTTGATTTGTTTTGTTAATTATCTTGTTATTTATGCAAGATATATATGTACATATTGTCTGCATTATGTAGTTCCCTCGCTTTTACGTAACATATAGAGGTTGGAAGCATAACAGGAAATTTATTCAATGTAACATTTACGTCGAAAAAGAGTAATAATTATCTAGGAGGATAAATCTGGATAATTAGATTTTAGTGTTACGTTTTCTCAATGTTAATATTTCTTTGAATGATAAAAGTATGATCCCTTTGGAAGGACTATAGCAATACCTTGAAATTTAACGGTTATTCTAATATTTATCTCCTAATAGATATTATTATTTTAGCCATATGATATGAATCGAGAGTGTCCTAACCAATTGTGTATTAAAATATATGAACATCAATTATAATTAATATATGCATTTATTTCAAAATTATATATATCCACCCATAGTTATGTCATAATTAAAAATATATTTACTCAAATACAACAAAGGAAACATGATTATAATGATGTTATCCATGAAATTCTCTCTGCATATTCAATCTCATATTCATCATTTAAATCCTACAATTAAAATCAATAACCCTATTGTCCCTATGCAGAGCATCTCCCGATAGAATAATCTAAAATCAAATAAAATGTCAACCTATGTCCGAAGTTGTTTCTTTATTCCATTTTGAACGATGGTTGTTCTGGGTGGGAGATGGATAACAACAGGAGGAAGTTATTACGCTTACCCGAATTTGTTTTCTATTTTTCGAACTTTCGGACAAAAGATTTGAATTTTTTACCTTACGATAAAGTTAGATGTGGATTTATACTAAAAGTTTTTTGGTACTAGGTGAAACTTAAAATAATAAAATTATGGGAATATACATATTATGTGAAGATTGTATATTTTTGATGATGTATTGATCATATTATTTTTAGGTTAAATTGCTCTAATAGTCCATAACTTTTCACAAAGTGAACATTTAGTCTCTAACTTTTTATTTTTGATTTATTAGTCCCCAACTTTTGATTTTAGTTGTCGAAGGACCAATTTAACAGTCAAACAATTAATTTTGGTTGAAAAAATATGACAAACTGGTCCTCAAAATTAACAATTGAACGGTTAAATTGGTCTTTCAACAACTAAAATGAAATGTCAAATAGTTAATTTTAGACTAAAAAATATGACAACTGGCCCCTAAAATTAACATTGAGACCGTTAAATTAATTCTTCAACAACTAAAACAAAAGGTTAGAGATTAATAAATCAAAATTAAAAATGAAGAATCAAGAACATATTTTTGTGAAAAGTTAAAAATTAAAGTGATAATTTACCTATTTTTAATAATTGAAACCAAAAACTGACCTGTCCCTAATGCTGTGGGCAGATGGAAGTTGCAAAGTGCTCCATGAGCACGGCAACCAATAAATAATCACATGATTCATAGGAAGTGAACTAACTTTTTATTCACCAAAGAATTAAATAATCACATGATTCACCCCTTTTTATTCACCAAAAGGGGTGCTACTACCTCTTTTCTTTTTTCTTTTTTGTTTTTTTTTTGGGTGCAAAGTAAACTACTCCTCTTGTCATAGACATGCTCAAAAACTTCTTCTCCACGAAACCACGAATCAATGATGTAAATCCCACTGTTCCCCGTCATCGTGCTTTTTTTTTTTTTTTTTTTTTTTAAGGTAACTAGTTGTCTTCTTATTCCCCCTTTGCATCACAAATAAAAGGGTACAGTAGGAAAAGAAAAAAGAAACTCAGGCTTTATTTCATTAGTGCTTCTAACTAATTTTATTAGTGCTTCTACAAAAATAGGACTTTTAAAATTGTAGTTTTAATTCAAATTTTGTAAAAAAAAACACTTTAACAAAAGGCGATTAAAAAACATTTATTTTTATTTTATTAGTGTTTCTAACAAAAAAAAATTAAGAAGTTTGAAATTGCAGTTTTAATGCAAATTTTGTGAGAAACATAATGTAACAAAAATTAATTGAAAATACATTTTATAATTCTAATTGCATTCCTAAACATCTTAAACAATAGGTTAATCTCAAAAATGACCCTCAAAGTTTACCACTAGTCTTATTTTAGTCCCCAACTTTTAAAAATCCCATTTTAATCCCTAACTTATCATTTTGTTTCAATTTTGATCCTTCCTCAGATGAATAATAGATTTTGGATGGAAAAACCATGTGCTAGGCACATGATTGGGAATATAATTGAAGAGGAAATCTAAAGTTAAGGGCCCAAAATTAAAAAATTCTAAAATTTAAGGATCAAAATTGAAAAACATTAAAGTTTAGAGACCATATGTGGACATTAATTTTGTTTCTTTTTATTAGTGTAATAGGCTAAACCTATTAAAATGGCCCAAAAAAAAAAAAGTTGATGTTGAATAAATAATAAATTGAGCACAAAAAAAAATATTATACTAGCTTGTGTTCCACATTCACATGGCTAGCATCCGCTCAAAAAAATCATAAAATAGGCAATCTAAAGCCATATACAAGATCAAAAAATAATCAAAACAAACAAATACAATATGAAATGTTTGATATCTAATTTAGAGGCCTAAAAAAGGAGGAATACATGCTAATATAATATTTCATTTTGTGCTCAAATTATTTTCATTTATTTAACATCAACTTTTTTAGAACTAATAAAAAAATTAATGTCCATAGATCCTTAAACTTTAGATTTTTTTAGTTTATTTTTGTCCTTGACCTTTAAAAGTTTTTTTATTATTTTTTAAAGGAAAATATTTTTATTATTGGTCCATGAACTTACTCGTTAATTCTACTCAATCATATGCTCAACAAAACTTGAGAATCATTTAATTGTGAGATTAAATGCTAAACAACATTGAAAGTTCATCAAGCACGGCATCCCAATTCTGACTTTCCCTCCATTAAATATAAAACTAATAATTAAAAAAACTTCAGATTTCCCAAAAAAAATAAATAAACAAGTAATAAAAATAAAAATAAACATCGAAAGGTCCTACTCTTACGTTAATTAGGCATACAAACAGGAGAGTAGAAAAATGTAATGCAGTGCCTCCTCTGACTCTGCCTCTCTTCAATCTAACCTTTGCCCCTTCTTATTCTCAACCAATTTCCCTCTCTATCTCACTTCTCTCTCTAGCTTAGAACAAAGCAACACCAGAAAAACACTTCTGAAAATAAGAGTTGAGAGGAGAGTAGAGAATGGATCACGTGTACGAGCAAGAAGCGACGGCCATGGAGAAGAAGCCGAAGACGAAGATCGTCTGCACTCTGGGACCGGCTTCGAGGTCGGTGCCGATGATCGAGAAGCTTCTCAAAGCCGGCATGAACGTCGCTCGCTTTAACTTCTCTCATGGATCTCATGAATACCACCAGGAAACCCTAGATAATCTCAGGCAGGCTATGGACAACACCGGTATTCTCTGCGCCGTCATGCTCGACACCAAGGTCTTTCCTTTTTGTCTTTATCTTTTTTGTTTTACCAATTTTTTTCGGTTTCTAGGGTTTATTTAACAGTTTGTTCTGCTCTGTTCCGATGCAGATTTTTGGGGAAATCGATATTGATTGAGAGAAGATTGTATTTTCTCTGTTGAATTATTTTATTCTTCGTTTGTGTGATTGTTGGATTTCGATATTTAATGTTTGTTGTACGGATTCTCACATTTGACGTATCACTTTTTCCGTTTCGTTTGTTGATTTTTGTCCTTTTGTTTCTATTTACTGGATCTTTCTTAGTAACTGTTATCTATGGCAGTTTTTTGTTGGTTTGTTTTTCAGCTTCAGGCTTTTTTTTTTTTTTTTTTTTTTTTTTTTTGAGGGATTCTGTTGTTGCGGTCCTTTGTGGTTGTCAGTCTATTGATTAACTGTTCATTCTTCAGTGGTCCACAATATGATGTGTCATGTATTATACCAGAATTTGATCAAAATGTTTGGACTTTCATCAATTTTAGCATTTTTTATTAAAAGAAAATTGTTGTTTAATATATAGATCTAATTATTCTCGAGTTTCAGCAGTTAAATTTGGTTCTTAGTTTTGGATTTGTATTGTCTGTCCTTTCTCTGGGAAGTTGGTTTTTTTAAGTTACAAGTGTCTTGGTAGGGAGTTCCTTTTTTTTAAAAAAAATTTTATTTTTTATTTGAAGGTGTCTTGGTAGGGAGAGGAACAAGGATATTGAGTGAAATTGAGTAGTCTGGTTTTCCATGTGTAAAAAATCCGATCTTCCATGGTTGAGCGAGTTTCAGTAATTTTCAATTTAAAACCCATAAGTGATTGCCTGAGTTTTGCTCGTGATGAGTGTATTCATAGGGAAAGGGACAATAATTTCGAGTGAGAGTGAAATTGAATATGCTGATTTTCTGTATTCTTATCTTACCTAACACGTTGTTACATGTTTTCATAGTTTTATACCATTCTTTTTTATATTAGCCTTTTGCTGGCTGCAAAGATTTTAGATGCTGCTGTGAGGTTCTCATTATTCTTAATACCATTTCTATTGTATCATGCAATGTTATAGGGTCCGGAGATTCGAACTGGATTTTTGAAGGATGGGAAACCCATCCAACTGAATCAAGGTCAAGAAATCACCATATCCGCTGACTACAGCATAAAGGGTGATGAGAATATGATCTGCATGAGCTACAAAAAGTTGGCTGTGGATGTCAAGCCAGGGATGGTGATACTTTGTGCTGATGGTACCATCTCATTTACAGTATC
Organism: Artocarpus hirsutus; assembly: GCA_946598075.1. NCBI lineage: Eukaryota > Viridiplantae > Streptophyta > Magnoliopsida > Rosales > Moraceae > Artocarpus > Artocarpus hirsutus. The sequence continues at coordinate 5,433 of CAMOHE010030978.1, forward strand.
AAGTTGCGATGTGGAAAACGGGTTGGTCAAGTGCCGATGTGAGAACTCTGCTGTTCTTGGTGAGAGAAAGAATGTCAATCTCCCAGGGGTTATAGTGGACCTCCCAACGTTGACGGAGAAAGACAAGGAAGATATTCTAAAATGGGGTGTTCCTAATAATATTGATATGATTGCTTTGTCTTTTGTAAGGAAAGGTTCTGACCTTGTGGAGGTCAGAAAGCTACTTGGGAAGCACGCCAAGAAGATTCTTCTTATGTCCAAGGTACTATTTTTTTCTGTTGATTTAAGGGAATGATCTACAAGAGCAATATGAACAGTAACTTGTTATTGGGGATTTCTCCAAATATTTTAGAAATGTTTGCTGCTTTTGCTATATCTAATGTGCTTGGCATGACAACTCAGTTTCAATTACCTGGTTTCTTGACTGGGCTGTTTCCTTTGGATTTCGATTGTAGGTTGAGAATCAAGAAGGTGTAGCAAATTTTGATGACATACTTGCAAATTCAGATGCTTTCATGGTGGCACGAGGTGATCTTGGAATGGAAATCCCTATTGAGAAGATCTTTCTTGCACAGAAGGTGATGATCTACAAGTGCAACATTCAAGGAAAACCTGTTGTTACAGCAACACAGATGTTGGAGTCCATGATAAAGTCACCCCGGCCAACTAGAGCCGAAGCCACTGATGTTGCAAATGCTGTTCTTGATGGCACTGACTGTGTTATGCTAAGTGGTGAAACAGCTGCTGGAGCCTATCCTGAACTTGCAGTTCGAACCATGGCTAAGATATGTGTAGAAGCTGAGAGCACCATCGATTATGGGGATGTCTTTAAGAGGATAATGGAACACTCATCGGTGCCAATGAGTCCTTTGGAAAGCTTGGCTTCCTCTGCTGTGAAGACAGCCAACTCATCAAAAGCGGCTCTTATACTAGTACTAACCAGGGGGGGAAGCACTGCAAAACTTGTGGCCAAGTACAGGCCAGGCATGCCCATATTGTCTATTGTTGTCCCTGAGATTACGACTGATTACTTTGATTGGTCGTGCAGCGATGAGTCTCCAGCAAGGCATAGCCTGATTTTCCGAGGGTTGGTTCCGGCTTTAAGTGCAGGGTCTGCAAGGGCCTCTCATGCCGAGACTACAGAAGAATCTCTAGAGTTTGCCATTCAACATGCCAAGTCAAGGGGACTCTGCAAGAGTGGAGATTCTGTTGTGGCGCTTTATCGTGATGGAACTGCCTCTGTCATCAAGATCTTGACTGTCAAGTGATTCATCAGATATAATTGGATTTTTTCTTTTTAATTTATTTTTCCATTTTTTGTTTTTGCCAAAGGGAGAAAAAGGTTTTCGTTATTGTTTTGGCTGGAGGTTGTGACGGCCTCAGATAATTTTGTTGCTACTACATTGTGTTCGGGATAGAAACACATCAAATACCATTTATATGGTCCAATCTAAATGAGCCTAAACACTGAAATATTTTCTTTACAAGATTTTGGACTTTTAGAGCAGTTGTTTTCTGAGTGTTATCTAGTGTGATTGTCATTTTCTTCTTGAATCAGACATCCTGATTTCGTTATTTCTTTCTTTGGTTGATTTATATGTCCTGCGTTATGGAATCAAAGCTTTAAGTTGCATGACCAGAAAGAAGATCCCAAGCATCAAACATTCTCTGCAAGTTCTAAAAAGGCTTTGGTTCTTCATTTCCTGCAAATGGTTCGACTTATTTGCAGGCAGGATGAAAACAGAACTATTGGAACTTTATAATCTGACTCTTTATTTAGGGACCTGTTATCTGAAACTAAAAGACTCACTTACCGAGAAAAACCGTGACGGCGATGATGATTTTGCGAAATTGTAAAGAAACCATCAAAGGAACAATTCTAAGTATTTTGTCTACGATCAGCTAAATGCTGCCTCATTTTTATTGCATTGTATTTACCCATTCAATGTGCTGAAAATAGAGGTAGTTTTTTGTCATCTAATTCGAAGCCTAGATAGTGATAATAGTAATGATGATAATAATAATCAGCCCAAAAAATAATAATAATAATTATCCCTTCCGGTCTTTTAAACTACAAATTTTTAAATTGAGAAAATTAAATGTTATGTCACACTTTTAGAAAAAATGTGTTTATTAGTGCCACATTCAAAAAAATTATGTTATAATAACTTTTATATTATTTTTTAAAATAATTAGTGTAAGAAATTAAAATCTTTTTTTCAACCGATTCAAATAAACAAATCCTAACATTCTCTTAAATCTCTCCTCTTTTCTCACTCATTTTCTTTTTTTTTTTTTTTGCAGGATAATAAATTTCAAATATGAATTTCAAATATGAACGGTATTTATTAAAAATGAAATTTCAAAAGATAAAAATCACCTTCAGTAATGCAACCTAATCGTCATTCAAATGACATGCCTCAATTAACGAATGACAACTAAAGTTCGAAGTGCCAAAATTTAAAAATTTCTTAGTCTAACTAACTAATAACAAAAAGTTTGGAATCTTAGAGCTTTTTCCTCAATTAATAAATGTTCATTGATTACAGGACAATTTATGGCATGTTTGAGAGTCCAGTTCTAATTGATTGGTTTTAGTTTCAATTAAAACCAAGTCTCAATTGTTAGAACTTCTATTTTTAGTTCCAATTGAAACAATAAATTGAGACACTTTTGGTTCAAACAATATTTTGATAAACTTATCAAACATAAGTTTCAACAATTGTGGTTCGAAATCATTTTTTTTAACTAATTGCTTCCAACTGGGCTAAAAATTGAAGGTCCAAACTGCCTAACATCGATAAATTTAGAGTGGACCAATTCAATTGACCCTACTTTGATAAAGGAAATTTGATCATCAAATGAAGTCTAATTCAAGCATCTAGAACATAAGAAATTGTCCTTTGGCCACCAAGAGGCTAAAATAAAATATTATATAATATATATATATATATATATACAGCAGTTACGATCTTTATCTTAAACAGTCTAGACAACATAATATTTTTGGATAGGATAACAATAATATGTTATATTTAACATAATATTAAGCCTTGATTATCCAATATTGTTGTATATTTTATTCTAGAAGAAAATATACTATATCCTTAATGTAGAGATACTAAATTTTTTAAAAAAAATATGAAAGATTTAAAATAACTATGCTTTTTTTAAAAACATTGCGACTCTGTTTAATAATATAGTTTAGACTGAAAACTTCAATTCAAACTCAAGCTGGTATTTGACGACGTTAAAAAAAAAAAAAAAAAACAGTTCGAACAATTAGTCCAAATTGAAGTTTTGGTCGAACTGATTTTTTCTTTCAACATTGTCAAACACCAGTTGGTGTTTGGAGTGAATTTTCGGTCCAAACTATGTTCCCAAATGGAGTCACAATGTTTCTTAAAAAAAAAATTGTAGCCATGTTAAGTCTTCCATTTTTTTAATTGATGTCACCATATTAATGATATGGTATATCTTTTTTTAGAACAAGATATACGAAAATATTAAATGATCAAAGCTTGATGTTATGTTTAATATAATATATTATTATTATTTCATTAAAAAATATTATATTGTCTAACAAATTCCTTATATATATATGTGTGTGTGTATATATATATAAGACATATTCAATGTTCGACAGATCAACATATACGAAGAAAACTTAAGACATATCAAAGGAATTACAAAAGTAAAACTTAGACATATCAAAGGAATTACAAAAGCATACAGTTCAATGATTTAAGCAGAAAGGCCGTGCAATTTGTCTCATCTATACCCTCTCAAAGTCCGCTTGTCCGTCCAATATCCCTTGTTATATTCATGTGGGATAGTCCACCTCCATTAATTGGGCATTTTTGAGGGGCTGAATATCAAACACCATCTCCAATATCATATCATCCTTGTATCTTTTTAGGAAACCCATTTTTTAATTAGAGAATAAAGAGTAACTTGAATTTTTATAAATTATCTTTCCTAATTAAAGGGGTTGTTCTGTAAAGAGCATTTTAAGAGGATATTCTTGAAAGATGCTCTATGGGACATTCATGTGTTTTTCAGTATCATCATAATTCTGTTGAGCTAAATCCACTAAAATGTCAGAAGTTGGTTTATTTGCAATATTTAAAGCACCCTACAGCGCTCCAAATGGGTCCTTTGCTTGTACAGGATTAGTGTCCATAGCATGGCATGAGTGACTTTTAAGGTTGCACCAATGACCTTATTTATTGATGAATTTTTGCTGTCTCTAAAACGCCCTTTAGACATAAAGATAAAATACATGTTAAAATTAAAAAAATAAAAAGAAAAAGAAAATAAAAGCATCATCTTCTTCCTTCCAAAAAATCTCCTCTCCAAAAAATCAACGAACGTCTCTCTCCACCACCATTGCCCACTACCACCATCCTCTAAAAACTGCCATTTATACACTCCAACGACATCTTCTACTAACGTTCAAACTTTGGGCATCAATTTTCGGCAACAACGAAGGACGAGAGTTCAAGATTGTCAAATCCCTAAGATTTTTATAAGTTAACTTTGAAATCTCTTGTAATTGCTTTATATTGTTATTTAAAGATTAGGAAATCATGTTTAGGAGTTCAATTGGAAAAAACAATGATGTTTTGTCTTATTTAGCATCATTTTTGGCCTACAAAAGCATGTAAATCCGATGTTTTATGAATGAAAAAAAAAAAAAAAAAAAAACTCTACAAGCATGACCGATAATACCAGTAAGACTAGTCAGAGCGGTTAGAAGATGACCAATTTCAGTTGAATTGTGAAGGCTTCTAGTATTCTAATCATACCTTTTTCATTTTTTTAAAACAATTTTTAATATTCTTTAATAATAATGATTTATTATTGTTTTTTATATGTTAATGTCTAAGATTGTCATATATTACTGATATGATGGGGAATGAGTGGAGAACGGAGGTAAATTACATGATTTGTGCTCAAAATACTATCTAAAAAAGTCACATATGTTGGTCTATATTTAAATCATTTACCCTATGCCTAGCTTGTTAGAGTGGATTACCTTGGACAACATAAGGACTCTGAAGATGATACCTCCTAATTTCACAACAAAGCGCGAGAGAATTTAAGAGACTAGCCGAAGAGGCAAAATAAGCGACCTCGTCAACCAACGGCCTTTCCATGAGAACTCAAAAATGACATCCTCTTTTAATAAATTTGATCGAAATAAATTTTTATTTTAAATGCTTCAACTTGTCTTCTCTCGTTTTAGTAGTTTGACCAAATATGTACTAGTAAACCGTTTTGGATACATGAAGTAGATTTGCTATTTTAATAATTTATTAAGTAAAATATTATCTTGAATTTATTTTCTATTTCATTCATTAATGTCCATACTTTTTACTTTATTTGTTATTAACATTAAACAAGGAAGGTCGGGTCTTGAAGGAATACCGACTGACATCCGTTTGACCAGTCTTTCCGGTCTAGAATCAAGCATGCGACACAAACTTTTCGCTGTACATCTTGACTGCCCAGACTGATCATACCGATCTTTCTAGTATGATCAAGCATAAATGGCACTTGTCTTAACGATCCTCTCAGTATGCTAAAAAATTTGAAACTGGTGCACTTAGTTGTTTAGCCCAATAGTCGCAGTTCTCTTATTCAAATTGTAATACTAGTGTAATGATATTAAAAAAAAAAAAAAAATGAAGTCACCAAGTCATATTTAATAAGCTTAAGATTAAGAATGTTTTTCTTACCTTAAAGGTTAATCATTGTAATCCTATTTAACTTAGACGTACTAATTATAACTTAACGTAATTATAATAACATTAGTAAAATCAACACTTTGACAAATTATTTTTAGAAAATCGTGCAAATTATTTCATTTAAAATCATAAAAGTGAGCATAAAAGATATTCTCAATCTTTTTGGTTTTCTCAAAATTTCGGAACCAGTCTTTTTGGTTGTTTAGCCCAATACTGGCGGTCTTCTTAATCAAATTGTAATACTTGTGAGCCATCCCCATGGCTTATCTCAGAATTAGGGGGGTTTTCTCATTCATCCTTGATGACTTATATTAATTAATGATATTAATTCACTTAAGTTAGACTTACTTATCATAACTTCATATATAAAGTATGTTTCTATAATTTCTGTCACTCTGATACTAGTGTAACATTATTTAAAAAAAAAAAAAGTAAACCAAGTCATAGTTTGTAGGATCAAAATCGGGGTTATGTTTCTTAGTGATCTTAGAGGTCTTATATTTATCATATTATTGAGATTCCATTTAAATTAGAATTACCAATTATAACTTAACATACAAAACGTGTTTCTGTTACTTTCACCACACCAATATCATAATAATATTAATAAAATTGATACTCAAGGAATCATTTTTAGATTTTTAGAAGATTGTGTAATTTATTTCATTATAAAATAGTAAGATTGAGCATAAAGGAAACCGGTCTTATTGGTTCTTTTGATCTTCTTAGAAGTTTGGAACCCGTCCTCTTGTTTTTTAAGCCCAATAGTGGTGGTCATCTTGTTCAAATTGTAATACTTGTGACTCACCCTCTTGGTTTAGCTCAAAATTGGAGAGGTCTTCTCGGTCACCCTAGAAAACTCGTGTTAATTGAGGGTATTAATTTATTTATGTTAGGCTTACTCATTATAATTTCACGTACAAAGTAAGTTTCCATTATTGATATCACATGAATACTAATGTGACATTATAAAAAAAAGGTAACCAAGTTATGTTTCTGTAAGATTGAAATCGGGGTTCTCTCTTAGTTACCTTAAAAGTCATATTAATAATTGAGATCTCATTAAATTTACTAATCATGACTTAAACTACAAAATGTGTTTCTATTACTCTTGCCATCATATTTAGAAAATCGTGTTTTATTTTACAATGGTAGGATTGAGCATAAAGGGTACTGGGCTTACCGGCCCTTTCGATCTTCCCAAAATGTTGGAACCAGTCCTCATGATTTTTAAGCCCAATAGTGGTAGTTATCTTGTTCAAATTGTAATCCTTGTGACCAATGCTCTTGGTTTAGCTCAAAATAAGAGCAGTCTTCTTGGTCACCATAGAAAACTCGTGTTAATTAATGATATTAATTTACTCAAGTTAGATTTACTCATCATAACTTCACGTACAAAGTGTATTTTCATTATTGCTATCACACTAAACTAGTGTAAAATTATTAAAAGAAAAAAGTAATTAAGTCATATTTAGTAGCCCTAAGATCAATGTCATATTTGTTAGTGATCTTAGAAGTCTTATATTAATGGTATTAATTTATTAAAGTTAGACCTACTCGTCATAACTTCACATATAAAGTGTGTTTCTATTATTGCTATATCACACAAATACAAGTGTAACATTATTGAAAGAAAAATGCAACCAAGTCATATTCAGAAACCTTAAGATTAGGGTCATATTTGTTAGTGGCCTTAAAGGTCTTATATTAATCGTTAAGATCCCATTAAAGTTAGACTTATTAATTATAAGGATTAATTTCAAAAATTCCTCCGAACTATAGCCCATTTTATATTTTGCCCCATGAATTTTAAAACGTAATATCTGTTTTCTCAAAAATATGAACCGTTAACAAAAATAGTATTTCTAGTAGAATTTCAATGAAAAATTGACAAATAATTTTAAAAGTAGGAGTAATTTGGTAATCTATTAATAAAAACAAACAAAAAAAAAAAAACTAAAACTATAATAAAATAGTCTTTATTGATGATTAAAAAAAATCAATTGAAACCATAATACCATTTGTATCCCTTTTTTTTGATATATACTAAAATTTTATTTAAAATTTATTTTTTTACACCCAAAAGCTATTTTGAAATTTTAAAGGCTATAGACGCCAGGGGAAAAAATAATATAAGAAAAATTTATTTAATATAACACAAATGTTTGAAAGAGGAAAAAAAAAAGCTTAGGTAGTTTAATAAAATTTCTTTTATAATTTTGAAGTTTTCATAAGTATTTATAACTTTTAAAATTTCAAAATACTTTATGGGTGTGAAAAAAATTAATAAATTTTTAAAAAATTTGGTATATCAAAACAAGATGGATCAAAATTGTATTTGTGTATCACTTAGGCTTTTTTTTTTCAATCATCAATAAAGATTATTTTTATTATAGTTTTAATTTTTATAGCTATTTTTATAATAAGATTATCAAAATACCCCTAATTTTCCACTAAAGTTTTATGAGAATGGCTATTTTTATTAATGGTTTATACTTTAGGAGGAACGGATGTTATGTTTTGAAATTCATGAAATAAAATGTTACAAATTACATAGTTCGGGGGAATTTTTATAATTAATCCTAATTATAACTTAACGTACAAACTATGTTTTCTTTATTTTTGGTACAGCAAAATCATAATAACAGTAGTAAAATTGACACTCAATAAAATAATATTATATTTAGAAAATCATATAATTTATTTTATTTCAAAATAGTAAGACCGAACATAAAAGGTACCCGTCTTACCAGGCCTCTCAATCTTCTCAAAATTTTAAAACTGGTCTTCTTGATTGTTTAGCCCAATATTAGCGGTTCTCTTATTTAAATTGTAACTTTGTTAAAATCAAGACTAGCCTATTCACATTTAGAAAATTATGCTATTTGCTATTTACTTTAAATGCATTAAAAGCATAATTTAAATCTACTTGTCGGTCAGGAAAACTGTTGCGGTACAATTTAGTCAAGTCTAAATTGCTGACAAGCATAGGCGGCCCAATGCTAAAACTAATTGAATGGATCGAATAAAATCAACTGACTGAAGTTCAATCGAATTGGCGATTCATTTTATTCGATTAGTTCGATTACCTACGTGGTTGGAGGCGCTCGATTTACTCGCCTGCTTAGGATAATTTGTACTCGTTTACCAAGTCTTTGTTTGACTGGATCGATCACCACGAGTTGATGGTTATTAGCACAAACTGATGGTTATAACATGTCTAGTCATGGACCGAAACATGGTGGAGGTGTGATTCTTGCAGCCTATCACCAATTAACACATGTCCTACTATTGCAGTTACTTACAGTGCATTGTCCCACTCCACTGGACAGTTGGGAGCTATGAATCTTCCTCATCCTTTATACAAGAGGATGGTTGTTTTATTGTACGATATACAAAAAATAGACACAGAAACTCTGCCCATTTGCTTTCTCATCTTCTCCTATTTTATTGTAATTTATACCTAGAATATTAGTATATTACAGTGGACGTAGCTCTTCATTAACAAAGTGAATCACTATAAATCTCGCGTGTTATTCTTGTTACAACATTATTTTGTTCATTTTCCTCTAATCTTGGAAGTTAACTTGAGCTAATAGGTCCATTTAACGGTGATTTGAAGGTCCAAGTTTCTTGAACAGAACTTTGACAACCCAATTAATATTTGATTGTAAATCTACCATCTACAGTTTGGCGCCCACCTTGGGGCCTTCTGGTCATCAATTATAGGATCTTTTGCTCAATCGCAAATGGAGGACAATCAGCACATTTTAGACGCTCCGATTGAAGAGAATGAAGCAACTTCTTAAGCCGACAGTAGATAGAAGTCCTAATGGCAGAAGTAGAAGCTCCAAAGAAAATGATCCAAGAGCAGATGACTCGTTCACAAGAGCACAACACAAGACTAGAACAACTCAACAACAAGAATTTAGCTTTGAAGAGTCAAATCAGCTATCAAAACTATTAGATGGCCTTATAATCTTACTATTACTTGTATTATGGGTATTCCACATTTCTGATGTCGACAACGGCACAGTGGCAGCTTCATATGCCACAGCCTAGAAGACAACAGTCCTCGTATAGTCCAATTGGGAGGATGTAGTTGTTGTATACTCCCTCTACTCTAATACCAGCAACAACGCCAACAACTCCTACAGCCACGATAACCCTAGCTATGACGACAGCTACAACTATAGCAAACACTTGTGCAGAATACAGCCGAAGCCGCGAAGAAATCAACAAAAGCGAAGAAAAAAAACCTACTACTAGATCTGGAGAAGTTCCAACTTTGACTCTTTTAACTCCGGATTCGATCCAATAGATGATGAAAGAAATGCTTGAATAGAACACAAAGCTTGTAGAAGAGAAGATCGACCAGAAACTTTCAAAAGCAACAAGCAAAACCCTGGCACTAGATGGCATCTCGAAGAACACTCGAGATACTCCACTCACGAAGAAGATCACTTCGGTCGTACCATAGAAGTACGAAACCTTGTGTTCGCTCAATTTAATGGAACTTCGAATACAAAAGACCACTTGCTGTAGTACAAGAATGTGGTCAGCGCTACCAATATCCCAGACTCAATTCTTGATGTGATGATGTGCAAACTATTAGCACAGTCGCTCAAAGGTCCGGCACTTTGATGGTTCAGTAACCTGCCTACTGGATCGATCGACAGCTTTGAAGACTTGGCGGATCTATTTATCAAAGCGTATTCGATACACATCAAAACAAGAAAGACAACCAAAAATTTGTGGTCAGTTGTTCATAGCTCAAGCGAGTCGCTACGGGCCTATATCAAGAGATTTAGCAAAGAACTCTTAGAGATTTCTAATTTAGAGAATGGAACAGCTAGAGAAGCACTGAGGAAAGGACTTCTGCACAAGTCCTCTTTGAAGAACAGCATTTGCTTCGACTATCCACACACCATCTAGAAGCCCTGAAAGAGCAAAACGATGGATCGACCTGGAAGAGGAAAATGAAATATGTGAATGAGAGCTAGCGAGAACTAGAGACCAGAATAAGTGGAGTCAAAAGCAAAGGTTACAACCAGATCGAAGGGGATGAACAAGGACACCACCAAAGAGGGAGTAAAGGCAGAAAGAAGACAGGTCATGATCCATGATGAGACCATTATCGCCCCCAAAGTATGCCCTCAGCATATCACCGTCCGAACTAGTCACTTAGCTCGAAGGTAAAGATTATGTTTGATGGTCGAGAAAAATGGCACCAAGCCGTGCACGTGACCAATTAAAATACTATGAGTTCCATCGAGACATAGGGCATTTGGCGGTTGATTGTAAGGCATTGTGATCAGAAATTGTAGAACCGTTGAAGAAATGACACTTGAAGGAATTTTTGTCTGAAAAGGAAGGAAAGTTTATGGGCTCGATAGAGAAAGGGAAGGACAGAAGGATCATTGAATCCAAGATAAGACCCCATCGCCACCACTTGTCAAAAAGATAATTGGGCCATTTGTGGAGGCTCTGTTTTTAGTGGCGATTTTGCCAATCAAATGAAGGCATACAAATGGAAAGCGAGCCAAGCTACAGTCAGTTCAGCATCTAAAGAATATGGCAAACACGTTATTTTATTTCGTTGTGACGAGGTCTTCAGGCTTGATAACCCGCATGACGATGCTTTGGTTATAAAACTTAATATAGCAAATTATGAAACCAGTAAAATATTGGTCGACAATGAAAGCTTTGCCAATATATTGTTCCTCTTGATGCTGAAAGAGATGGAGATTGGCGAGGAAGAGATAGAGAAATTAGCCATGTCGTTGGTAGGATTTAACAGAGAAGCAACTATGGCTATCGACAGAATAAAACTTTCGATTTATACGGCTGGAGAAAATAAGATGACGAGTTTTCTAGTCATGGATTGCCCTTTGAGCTACAATATCATTCTTGGGCGACCATGGATTCACACCATGAAAGCTGTCCCATCAACATACCACCAGACTATCAGGTTCCCAACCAAGCGAGGGATCAGGGAGATTCAGGGCAGCGCGGAGCTGTTACGTCACAACTATGAAGCAGAAAAAGGCTTTATAATAATTACAGGCGACCTAGCAAAACAGGCTTGGTAACAAATTTCCATCGAATCAATTCTAGAGTAGCTTGATGAAGTTCAAATCGACCCGCTGGATGAAAGGCATACAGTGAAGATTAGGTCACAACTTGATGCGGGTATAAAATCCCAAATAATTGATTTTCTTAAAGCTAACAATGATTGTTTCACATGGTTCTATGCAGATATGCCTGGAATTGACCGAGCATAAACTCGCATTGACTAAACATCGATCCAAACCATAAACCTATCTGGCAGAAGAAGAAAAAGCTTGGAATTGAACGAAACAACGTTGTGAAAGACGAAGTGAGAAGACTACTCGACGCCGGTTTCATATGTCCTGTTTAGTATCTCGATTGGCTCACCAATGTGGTGATTGTAAAGAAGAAGAATGGGAAGTGGCGCATGTGCGTTGATTTTACCGATTTAATAAAGATTGACTAAAGACAGTTAGCCATTGCCACATATCGATCGACTTGTCAACGCAACAACCGGTCATGAGACTTTAAGTTTTCTCGATGCATTCTCTGGCTACAATCAAATCCTTCTGCATCTTGACGATCAGGAGAAGACCACTTTTATAATTGAGTAGGGGATTTTTTGTTTCAAGGTCATGCCCTTTGGGTTAAAGAACACAGGAGCTACTTACCAAAGGCTTGTTAATATCATGTTCGAACAGCAAATTAGTAATAATATAGAAGTTCACATCGATAACATGTTGGTTAAGCCTTTGTAGGCTCATCTCTATGTCCAGCATCTACAAGAATGCTTCGACGTTCTCCAAAAATATGGCATGAAGTTGAATCTAGAGAAGTACACTTTTGGAGTGGCAAGCAGTATGTTCTTGGATCTCATCACAAAGCGAGGAATCAAGGCAAACCCGAATCAAATAAGGGCTTTTCAATTGATGCCTTCACTAAGAACCAAGTGAATAATACAAAAACTTAGTGGTCGAGTCACCGCGTTCAGTCGATTCATTACCCGATCCGTTGACAAATGTCTTCCTTTTTTCCAGTTGCTCGAGAAGAATACAAAATTCAAGTGGAATGAACGATGCAAATCGGCATTCTAGGAATTGAAGAGATACTTGACAAACCCGTCGATCCTATCAAAGCCAAAGGATGGTGAACCACTATACCTGTACTTGGTAGTTTCAAAAACAACAATAAGTTCGGCCCTTGTTCGAGAGGAAGATGCGGTCCAAAAGCCAATATTCTTCATGAGCCACACCCTGCTTGATACTGAAACTAGATATTCTATCATGCAAAAACTAGCCCTTGCACTTGTTGTGTTAGCTCAAAAGCTCCGTCTGTACTTTCAAGGCCATGCTATTGTGGTATTGTCGTCTCATCAGATGCAGGCTTTTTTGCACAAACTAGATGTCTTTGGAACAATGACGAAATAGGCCATTGAGTTGACAGAGTTCAACATCGAATACAGGCCTTAGATCATGCTAAAAGCTTAGGTGTTTCAAGATTTTGTTGTCAAATTAACGTATAGGCCTGAAGGACTTGAATCAAAGGCATGGATTATGCAAGTCGATAGGTCAAGCAATGAGAAAGGATCGGGGGTAGGAGTGGTGCTGAAGTCATCAACTAGTGAGGAAATCGAGTAGAGTTTTCAACTCAGATTTATGGCTACTAACAATGAAGCTAAGTATGAGGCTATGGTTGCTAGTATAAAGCTTGCCACAACACTGGGGCTACCGAACTCGCTTTAGAAAGCGATTCTAATTTGGTTGTTAACCAGATAAATGGAGAGTTTGAGGCTCGAGACGAGAAGATGCTTTCATACTTGAGGTTGGTTTCGAAGCTCAATACCTAGTTTGATCATTTGGAAGTGAAACATGTCCCACGAGAATAGAACTCTACAGCTGATGCACTTGCAAATTTGGGATCTGTGGTTGAAGTCAGCAAAAGGAGAATAAACTTCTTTGAGTGAATTGATAGTCTAAGTATTGAGCTGATTGAGAAGACAAATTATGTTGACCCAAAAAATGATTGGAGGACGCCCATTCAGATGTACATATATGGCGGTTGGTTACTCGAAGACAAGCAGACTACAAGAAAGATCAAAGTTCAAGCTGTAAGATACTGCTTGATCGATGGGAAACCTTATAGGCGTTCTTTCACGGGGCCTTATCTTCGATATCTTGGGGAAGACAAGGTCGAGAAAGTCATTTGAGAAGTTTATGAGGGATCGTGCGGCAAACATTTGGGTGGGAGATCACTATGCAACAAGGTTAAGAGGCAAGGATTCTACTGGCCGACAATGTAGAGCGACTGTGAGAACTTCGTTCGCAAATGCGATAGCTGCCAAAGGCACAATCCGATCATGCACCAACCAGCTGAAGAACTTTCCTCAGTCAGTTCGTGTTAGACATGTATGCCCTAAGGAGTAAAAATGTAATATGTTTTTGGAGACATTTTTATCAATAAAGAATTTATTATTTGTATATAACAAATCTTGTCTTCTTTACGTTCATATTTATTGAATGTATGATAAGCAAACAATAGTCTGAGACTGTCGGTCTAAACCTTTAAGAATTGGGCATATGATGGACAGATTATGCGGAAGACACGATTCTTAAGGTGATGGTCTAAAAACATAAGATCCGTAATCGATG